>KZ651350.1:671992-683104 GCA_001010745.2 Gerris buenoi
TTCCCACCTATAGTTTGTCTCAATTACAAGTATTTATTTATGTTTATTAATTTATAAAAACCATAATTTGATTGACTTATAAAAAGGGCGGGAAATTGGAGACCGCCCCGGGCGGCAAAAGTTCTAGGTACGCCACTTTGTTAATATATGTCCTGATTTTATTCCTAGAAAGCTTGAAAACCAAACTATTTAGGCATTTCATTTAATTGCTAGGCCTACGTGACAATTCAATAGGAAACATAGCCACTAACACCTAGCATGAGCCCCGCGCGGAGTGTGGGGTGAAGGCTAATATATTATACATATATATAAAATAACTGTCTTCTCATCTGTTGTGGACAACACACATCTGTTCGTTCGTGTCAAAAGGGTTTAGTTCGGCTGCGCCTAGAGCACTTAATGACTCTTATTTGATAAATTATAACTTATAACTCATAGTACGGTGCAATTAGTCCAAAAAATGGCCAAACCCTAACATCCAAAGTAAAAGTTTCCCTCCAACTCCAAATTGTTCTAGACAGCCGCATTGAGACGTATATTAATGGGAAAAAATAAGAGTAATGTGTATTTTTTTAAATTATAATAAAATAAAGGGAAGGTTAAAAGTTGAAAAAAATGAGTATAAATTGGTCATAACAAAAGAGAATATGGAGCAAATGGTGTGCTTAGAGTTGCAACTAGAGGATCGGCTGAATAGGTGGGCGAACTCACGGTGTTTTTCTGTGTTTACCATTACGCCATATAGACCGAGGTACGTAAAGTCGTGGGAGAATGTCCCACGGCTGTGGGGTAATTAAATATCCTGACGGAAAGCGAAATACCGCCTTTTGCGTTACGTAATGTCAGTGGAGTTCTCAAAGGAGATACAGGACAATGGTAGCGATACTCTTTGAAGGTACACTGTACAGTGATATCCCAAATGGAACTGGACAAGTTGAAAAGAAAATAAGGGAACCATAGTGTACACTTAAAAGACAATTAGCTAGACTTCAAAATAACCTCTGTTCCAGACAGTTTCTCCTTTCTGTTTTCAGTCAACAATTAACATTCTTATCTAAAATCTTGAAATGTTTTGTCAACAAACAAGCAATTTGTGTTTTTACTTTACTTTTAAGACTACCTGATAATAGTACATTACGCGTCGTGTGCGGAAAGTAGCATTTTGCATGCGAGTGTGGAGTTTTCACCCGAGCGACAGCAAGGGTANGTTCGTTCGTGTCAAAAGGGTTTAGTTCGGCTGCGCCTAGAGCACTTAATGACTCTTATTTGATAAATTATAACTTATAACTCATAGTACGGTGCAATTAGTCCAAAAAATGGCCAAACCCTAACATCCAAAGTAAAAGTTTCCCTCCAACTCCAAATTGTTCTAGACAGCCCCCATATTGTTTGGTAAAAAGTTACACCATTTTAAGCGTCGGGTTTGGCGGGGAGGGGGCGTGAAGTTGGCAAGTTAGTAGTTTTTATCAGTTTTTTCTTAAATATTTAGAAAACTATGCGGTTTAGCGCAAAAAGTGTCATATACCAAAATAATCTCCATTAAATTGAGAACAAAAATGATTTTATGCATAATCTTGCTAAAGTGAACGGTTCCGGAGTTACGGAGGGTGTAAAAGTAGAACGGTGCCCTAAGGGCCCCTCCCCAATTTTTGGCGAAATATGTGAAAAACTAAAACAATTTCAGTTGTTGCTACAACGAGGTATATAGCAACAACTGTTTTAGCCTAATTTGACTGGATTTAAGTGGTTTAGGTTCATTACTAAAAACAAGCAATTTTCCATGTTTTTTTTTTTTTTTACAACTGCAACAAAACTATTTTGTCTACAGGCTTCATTTTGTGCTTGAATAAAAGCCAATTAAATTTACTACTACTTAGTTTCTTTATAAGTTTTTTTGTAGAGTAAAGGTTTTATGCCGATTTTCGCCCCGAAACGAGAGAAATACTTACATTTTCCATTTTTGGGGAAACACTGCCAATTTTTGAAGTGTCATATCTCGGTAACTATTAGACGTACAGATTTGTAATTGGACGTAAAAAGAAGCCAAATATCTGTTCTACAACTTCTTTCCCTGTAAATTTTCTCGTAGGTAAACATTTAACGCCGATATTTGCCCCGATACGAGAACAATATTTAAAATTTCCATTTTTTGACAAAAAAAAAAATCAATTTTTAAAGTACCACATCTCGGGAACTATTGGACGTAAAGAGTTGCCGTTGGACTTAAATTGTTGTAAATTTATTACACTCAAAAACTAGTAAGAACAATTAACATCGAATAAGGCATAGTTTACGAGGTATGTAGCAAAAACTGAATTTTTTTTTAAGTTTTTCACATATTTCGCCAAAAATTGGGGAGGGGGGCCCTTCTACTTTTACACTCTCTGTAACTCTAGAACCGTTCACTTTAGCAAGATTATGCATAGAATTATTTTTGTTCGCAATTTAATGTAGATTATTTTGGTATACGACACTTGTTGCGCTAAACCACATAGTTTTCTAAATATTTAAGAAAAACTGATAAAAACTACTAACTTGCCAACTTCACCCCCCTCCCCGACAAACCCGACGCTTAAAATGGTGTAACTTTTAACCAAACAATATGGGGGCTGTCTAGAACAATTTGGAGTTGGAGGGAAACTTTTACTTTGGATGTTAGGGTTTGGGTCTAATTGCACCGCACTACAGTTTACATTTTGTTCTAATATCAAATCCGTTACATTCAGAGCTCCTTCACATGGGGTTACGAGTCTCTTGGATCTGGTGCCGTAATTTTATTTTCTAGCGACCAGAGTTCATCAGTTCTAAAACGGAGGTTGGGGAAGGCTTTGTTGCTGTGCTTGAATATTTACATTATTCAAAGTCACGTAAACGGAAACAAAGAAAAGCGTTATTGGATCCACCTACTCCAACAAAACCTATCTTTATAGAGAAATGTTTTTGTCTTCTGTAAAACGAACTTCCGAATTATCTTCTTTGCTGATAAAGAGGATCACCAATTCCTTTTGGGTTTTCGATTTGAGAGCAAACTTTTGCTCTCATTCTCCTCTCCAAAACAGAAACCCAATTTCAGAGATTCTATTTTCAGTGACTAAGGAAGCACTTTGTTTTGCACAAAACATGAAAAGGGCAAGAACCTTGGTTCTTTAGCGAAGTTAGTGGCTTTCGTGTGAGGGAAGTAACTTAATAGTAAAATGATATTGTATAGTCACTATTTTAGTGGCTTACTCATTTGCATATACCAGAGGGTATATTCACCTCAGTTGCTTCTTGTGAAGGGAGCCTAAGATCTAATAGTAGTAGCACGCCACTAAAAGAACGGACAACTAACGAAATTATTTTACTTTCATGGGGAAGTCCAATAATACAAGCTATTCCAAAATTGTAATCTTTATCTTTAATTTTGTATTGTTAACGCATGTATTATTGCTTATTTGCTCCATTTATACGTGGGCCTAAAACTTTATAATTAATGAAATTAGCACGTCTAAAGAAAAGTCGAGTTCACAGGGATTGCAAGAACCCTGAACTTGTAGTGGTTATATAACAGCCTGAAGGCTTTTAATCATCATAATCACACGGTATTTTTTTTATTATTATCCAGTTAAGATTTCAAAATCGAAAAACTGATTTTGTGGTTCTATGTAAGTCGTTATTAAGAAACGAGAGCTTAACATTTTAATTTTATTAATACATATAAAGTAACTATTATATATCAATTTTTGAAACGATGACATACTTAATATTTTTGATATTTCTTGCTTTTCAATACATTTTCTTACAATGTGTCAACAAGCTTTTGTATTCCTTTGAAAATTATTTGACTTTTGATAGAATAATTTCATGTCCACGTTCAATCTTGTCACTTTTCCCTTGCACTGTCTCTACGGCTTCTTCTTCATGACATCATTTTTGCGGCCTAAATTCAATTTGCTCACATTTCTTAACTTCAATTTACTTTCCCTATTCTAATGATGATTATCTAAGTGTCTTCGATAAACATCAGTATCAGAGACTCTATAAGACAAATATATGCAGGTATTACTGAATTTTGCTCTTTTTGAGGAAGTCAATTCCTTCTTGCATCGCAATCACACATAAACTAACTTAGAAAGTTCGATCTTGCACAGCAGTCAACATAAAAGCGTTGATAAGACCGTATTATACTTAAATACCAAAGAAAATATAAACTATATTAGGCGTTTTGCTGGGAAAAAAATAGATGTCGTGAGACCGGTTCGTTAAGAAAGAGAATTGGGACAATGACAATAAATATATGAATATGGGAAAGAATAAAAATAAATATATGTATATTTATTAAATCCAATAAAATAGTTTTTTCCCTTATTTTCTTAAACTGACAGATTTTGTTATTTTTTATGCTATATCTTAAATATTGTACGTTTAAAAAATTCAATAACTAAGCTTTGACATCTTATGCCATCCATAGTTGCCAGAGTGTTTGCCATTTCATTACCAATTACTTCATTTAACATTTAAGCCAAAAAACACTTACTTTTGCTCATATCGTGACGACATCGTGGTTTATCTTAATTATCTCTTAAAATGAGTATAGTTTTAGGTAATATTTTCTTTCTTTCCACTATTATTATTGATATTAGTGTTGCTCTTTAATACTTATATATTCCATGACTACTATACTTAGTTTTACGACTTTTCAAAACTTCGACCGTTTCCTTGCTCTGAAATGTTTTTATCTATGCCTAAATAATCACACGCCTATTTTATTGTCTCATAAATCTTAAAAGATTTATTATTTCTCTCACGCAAGCCATTAGTTAACATTTATCTTTCACTGGCAATACGTAAAACCGTTTCAAATCGAGTATTATGATAATAATTCTATTACGGTTATACATTTTCAGGTTGGAAAACATGAAGAAGCTACAGGTGGATTTGAGAAAAGTCAGCTATTTACAGGGTCGGCAGGAAAGAAACGATTTTTTCTGCCTATTGTTTTTTTTCCCCGAGAAATTTGGAGATAAAACATAGAATCGTGTTTGCACAACTTGTTAAGGGGTGTGAGATTACGCGCCTCTAAGACTTCTCTCAGATTAAAATAAGACTTGTAAATCTCTGTAATCTTCTTACCTTACTAATACTCAAATATGAGCAAGAATTACTTTAAATCCTAGTGACATTTTCTTCTCTAATAGCTAAATATCTTTTAAGTCAAATCATTAAATTTATGACTTCTTTTAAATTATAATTAGTTTTGGCTGAGAACTATGTGCCACACTAAATTACGGCATTTTATTTAACTATCTCACACACTCAGAAATAGAGAAAAATTATTGCGTTAAAATTCTAATAGAGATTGTAATGGATTTACTCGTTTTAAAGGTTCCTTTAGTCCATAAGAGTGTTTCATTATGACAAGTGTCTATAAATCACGTTTGTGCCAAAGGATGGAGCCTAAAATATGTGGCGCGGAACTAAACTATGAAATTTGGTGGGTATATGTACTATATACTTATTCAGGAAAATCAAACTGGCACGATCAGCAAATGAATGTTAGCTCTAATTACAGTGGGCAGTGCTTCTCAAAAATTATGAATTTTGAAATCTTAAAACATAATGTTTTTTGTTTTCTCACTAATAATTCGGACGATTTTGATACGAATGAAATAATATCAGTCGCTTTTCCAGGTCAAAGCTTATTGCCATTAATTGCGCTTCTTACGTGGTAGGTCTGAGTTCGATTCCCGACTCCGGCACCTCGTACGGAGCCCCACCTTCGTACTCCACCTGGTAGGGACCAGGATCAGACAGCAGGGAACTGATCGTCTAATCGCCCCTTTATACATATTAAAGTCTGTCTCTTCCATGTTCCTTGTATTACCCAAAATATTTTTTCTTTATCACTATTTTTCTCCGAGTCTTCTAGAATCTTATTACTAGATATTTTAAAATTTATGAAAGTCTATATTTTCATTGCTACTCTACTTTACTTATTGTGTGTTGTATCTCATAACCATATAAACTTTTCAATTTTCCAATCCTGCCTCACATCAACGATTAAAAAAAAAGTTGTTCATCTACATTTTATTACTACGTTCTTATTAGCTTGCTTTCTTGTTTGTTTGTCTTTTTGTCCAGTAAAAATATTGCAATTTATTTTTGACTAACTTCCCGAGTAGCTAGACATTTGAAACTTTTGGAGTAGCTCAGAACACGATGACATTGTATTATTTTAATACTTTTAGCCATCTTTCAGCAGAATTTAATTCGTTTTAAGAAAATTTGGCTGTAAGGAAGTTAGTTTGGAAAAATTACGCAAGTTATTTATTTTGTTTTGACATGAGCCATGTTTACGATCTACATTTTGACGGGTTTCAAATTTGTGATTTATGACTGAAAATTTAAAAACGTAGTGTATAAAAAGTTCGCTTTATCTTGTAATTATTTAAATTAAGATAATTGTGTTTTAGATGGCATTGCTCTGTTGACAATTTGATTGGATTTTGTTAATAAGTTTTTTAGTGGGTTTGATTACTGTATTGATTGTGTCGGGTTGACGGCCTTCTTTACACGTCTATCTCAACTCAAAATCTACTATTTTTTTAGAGTTCTATAGATTTTTTTCTTTTTTTTTTTAGCTAGTCGTCTTTTTTTTAATCATCTCAACGTCGATTTTATTCCAGGAAAATTAATTATGGTATAAATAATTATTTAATCAGGCTAATCTGAACTGATTTGAACGATATAACAGCTAATTATACTGGCTCGACACTATAATTAACCGAATGAGATTTATTGTTGTTTGAACAGCCTAAAACCTTGATTTTGAATATATAATGGGCAAATCTGATCTCTTTCAATTTAGCTGAAAATTTAAAACCAGATGTGAACAATCCCCTTTTGATTATCTTTTAAATGTTTAATAATAAATAAATAAATTAGATATCATGTAATTAAAATTGTGTAGCGTTTCATAATATGAGACATTTTTGTTGACTGATTTTTTCGAAAGCAGAGTTGATCACTGGAAAAAATATAATACTTTACTATTGAATATTTTATTTCATTTACACAATTTTGTATCGAAAATAAATTGGAAGAAAAGAGAATAATGTTATGTAAACAATTTGCTTAATTTATAAGTAGATAAAGAAGAATATAAATAGAAGGCTTTTATTTTGTTATCTATACGTATCTTATCATAATTATTAGCATTTATCTTTATTATTACTGAAAATCTTATCATTATCATAAGTTATTAGCAATGGAAAAGTTTCCCCTAAAATATCTAAAATGACTACTATTACACGAGTTATTCTTGTAATTTTCCATTTGATTTTGCTTATTTAATAGAATAACTTTAATAAAGACGGTATTTGTAAAACCTAATAGTTAAATTATAAATCAACCATGGATTTGATTGTTATTAAATTCCATTGCTGGAAGCACTATGGATGAATAGAACGATTACAACTTTTCATATATGTATATATATATTTTAATATGGTCTGTTCATTACTGCCGTATATGTATACTGGTTACCTTAGAGAAATCTGGAACTTCAATTTAATAAGATCATGTCATTCCTATCTTTTAGGAGCTAGTAGATTGTGAACCGCTCATTACTACCGTAACAAAAACCTCAAAAATTCAAAAAATGAACTTCCATCCTTTGTGCTAATTTTTCCTTATAAAATTAATAAAAAATAAACCTAATATTAAGTTGAAAGAAAAACGTATAAAATCAAAAAGTCCATTCATGCACCATTACTTAATGAGCGAATTTTCAAAGAAATCTGCGTATTATTGGCTTATGATAATATAAGAAAATTTTGGTTTAGAATTTGCAAGGGGTGAAAAAAAACATTTGGTAACCAGGGATACGGGGTACAAATGTCTACCCTTCAAGATGCATGTCGTTGGAAAGCTCTTGAAGAGTACAGTAATTGTTGTTATGTACACTTTTTTCATATTTTCGTATAAAAGGGGGGTAAAATGGAAAATACATGTTTTTAATGCTATTTTTTACCCTAAATTTGATTCAAAATGGTCTAAAACGTAATAAGGTAGTTTGAAACATTAGAATTTAGTTATAGTGTTAAATGAATTTGCATAGTCAAAGTGTTTCAATATTTATTTTGTTTGTTTCAAAGTCAAATAACCAGTGTATTTTCTTGTCGAATGGAACGCTTGGTTGGATCCGACAAAAGGAAAAAGGAAATGCTAAACATCCTGGTTAGACCGGAATACATCCCTTATTTAAAAGCTTCCCAACTTTACTTTTATACTCGGGGTTCCAACTTTGCTCTAAGTTAAAGGATGTTTGCTCGCTAAGTAGTACCGGTACATGTTAAGGTAGCCCATAAGCTTTTTGAAAATGAGGGCTCGCAGTGTAACCAAGGGTTTCTTGTCCTCTCTCCCAAGGTCTTTAATTAGCCGAGTGTTTTCCTTGTTATGTAAGTTTATTTTGTTCTGCACGCTTTGCTAGACAAGAGGTCTCTTTACTGCCTGTAGCCTGGCTATTTACCCTTTTGGGCTTACTACGAAGAGTTAATTTCCTTGAAAATGTCGTGTAAGAGAAATAAATAGTTTTAACATCATTAACGCTGACTATTAATCTATTACGGCCTTCCCTCTTCCTTTCAAGTTCATTAATTTTTCTATATACATTCATTAAGACTATTGTGTTATAATATTTTACATTAATGTTTCCGGGAAAAATTAAACTCAGATGGAGAGAGACGATGTTCGATTCCGCCGAGGAGGAGTTATTTTTATGATGAATTTTGATATAATGTTCAATAATAATTAAATGTACCTACGATAAGTCGTAAACTGATAAATGGAAAACACTGGGTTAAGTAATAATGAACTCGTACATGAATAACTTTGTCTGAGTTGTCTCGTACGGATTTTTTTTTTTCTGTATCTGTCTCATATTATTATATCTTAACATCATAATGAGATGTCATTTCCGAAGTATTAATGTGCTAACTTTAGAAGATCAGAGTATGAAAAATGTATGTTCTTAACTATAACATTTCAGAAAACCCCTCTTAGCAGACAACGTCGATATTATTTTATAAATTATCATACCAATAATAATTATTTTATTTTAGCGTTTCAAGTAACATTCAGGCAACATTGTGCTTAACACATCTTCAATGTTTTAATAAAGTAAGTCCCTGAAGTCTGGGCAATTCTCTTTGCAGTATTGAATTGTTTTCAAGGAGAGATTGACGGGGTAACATCTTGCATAAAAGTGCAATTTTGCATTTGATCTTTAATTTCAGGCAAACTTGTGCTTAACCCATCTTCAATTTTTGTTATAGCTAAGGGTCTCCTCCCACTTACCAACAAAGAACCCCTCCCCCCTCCCTTCACCATTTATGGTAATTTATTCTATTAAAACTGTAATACCAGACAAGATTACTACCCGGACAACGACTTTTTTTAGACCCTATTTCAGACCGCTATTTCTTGGCTTTCTCTCAATAGTTTTTAAAGTTATAGACATGCAATTTAAAGTAGAAGAATGTAGTTTTCAGACCCCGCAAACCATATCTCTATCTCCTACAGAAGCTGAGCTATAAGTGTTCAAAAAAGTGCGAACAAATTTTTTTTGGCCCACCCTGTAGTTCGGGAGATACTGTTGTGTCGAATGTATACATAGCCGCAATCTTGAATCAAAATGGTATATCGTAACGCGGTTAGTTACTTTAAGTCTATATCTATTTTAATAAATGAATATGTTCTAAATATTTTAAAGAGTTTTGAATTTGTTTATTTATTGTTAAACAATTGTTTTTAAAATGCCGTTTGTTATCAATGTTATTGTTCACTGTAGATTCTAATGGTAGCTGAGGGACCGAAAATTGGCTTAAAATTTGTCTCACTATTACATTACTTTATAGCCGCAATTTTCGATATGAATATAGAAAGGTTTCGTTTCTTAGAACTAAATTAATTAATTTTTCAATTAAGTTTCCTACTAGAACTAGAACAAAGCAATCTCATTTTATTTTAATGATGTTTTAACCGTCTTAAAATTAAATTTAAAATTAAAAATCAAACTTAATTCAATTAAATTCCCTGCAAGAACAAAACCCATTTTATTTGAATGATATTTTAAAATTTAGCTTCATTATCTCGGATATCTCGCTGACAATTTGCGAAATCATTAAATTTAATAATGGATATTTTTTTTATCCGTTCTTCTGGAAATTTTAAAGAAATGAAAATGTTCAATTTGAGAAATTATTAAAACCTTTAAATGACGACGAATAAATAAAAAAAATAAAGGGACTTTGATAAAAATAATACAACTGCAGTGGGAAATAACATTGGCAGATTTTCATTATCTCTGAGATATATTTAACATTTTTTTTAGATTGTTTTATCTATTTCCTCTTGTTTTAATCGAAAGAGGTAAAGGGAAATGAGATTATTTAAAAATACACGAAAGCTTATTATATTTGAAATTCATTGTCATTTATTATTTTATCATTAAGTTAAATTTACATTTCTGTTTGAATTGCGGTATAACTTTGTCTTTTATTGATTTATCAAAATGAAATCGACGTAGGAAGAAGATTTACAGAGGTGTTTCTTTAGAAATCAAGGAAATTACATGTCCTGATTTAATTATTTTTGTATCTCAATACGAGAATTAATATTTAATTTATGTTTAAATAAAATGAATAAATTTACATTGGACTAAACATCCTTTTTCCTAATGGTTCTTATATAATATTTATTTAGTCAAAGTCATTTTAAGGGGAAGTAACAAAAATTACCAATCAAATAACTCCACTCATCATCCAGGGAAAAATATTCTGTTCGACAAAACTCAAACTAAAATGTTCGTGATATACAAGTACATAAGCAATTTAATAAAAACACACTAAAAATTAATTTTAGGAGGGCAGCTTCCCGATTTTATCAATTTGGACTCATCGAATCTTAAAAATTGTAAATTAATCAAAATCGATTGTTTGCACCATCTCAGTGTTTACATTCTTTTATCGTCCACCACATATAAACATTCCTAACCTGAACGGACAGTAAAGTTCTATTTTACATCCCTAGGGCCTGTAAAAATAAAGCATGCATTTTTACAGGCCGCTAGTT
>KZ651350.1:742934-771603 GCA_001010745.2 Gerris buenoi
ATTTTTTCCGAACTAACTTTCCATGCAGCAAATTTGCTGAAAACGAATTAAATTCTGCTGAAAAATTACTAAAAGCATTAAAATAATGCATTGTCATCGTGTTCTGAGCTGTTCTGAAAGTTTCAAATGTCTAGCTACTCGGGATGTTAGTTAAAATTCGATCGCAAGATTTGTACCGGACATACAAACAAACATACAATCAAGAAACCAAGTTAATAAAAACGTAGTAAAAAGTAGCCAAAGGTGAACAAAAATATTCTTTAGAAGCAGCACACATTTCAATTAGTCGATGATTCATTGTAGTTTGTTTTGCAAAGCAATTAAAATTTCATTGTATTTTAAGTGTACCTACTACATCGTACAGGCTTTCCAGCAATTCGCTGATGCCAAACATTAACTTGCCAACCCTTACAATGGCAACAACTGTTTTGTCCTAATTTATCGCTTTTCTCCTCACCGTCCCTTTCCTGTCTTTGTGTCGGTATAATATGGAGGGGAGTGACTGAGGCTATACCATGCTTGTGCTCCCCTTAGGTAGAATTGTTATCGATGTATACTTTCAAACGGTTTTCATTGTATTGCTTACTTTACACTTCTAACTTCGTGTAAGCGATGTAAGCTTTCCTAGAAGGTCCTCCATATAGAAAGGTCTTCCTTCCCTTCCATAGGCACTTTGGAACCTGCAACACTTTTTAACAATAACTGGGGTAAAAGTTTATCCTTGCTGAGTTAGCTTGACGACAAAATTGGCATTATGTTCATCTGGAAGTTTCACGTGTGACGATAACTTGGTAAAAGTTTAATAAAGCGTAGGCTGACTATATTATACAACACATTTTAGGAATTCACGCTACGTTTTACGCTTATTTCAAAAACTTAAGTACAATTTGATAAACTCAATAGATATACTCCGTTATAATTCATTACAAACTTTTTATTAATTGTTTAAGCAGCGTTGTCCTATTACAAGTTGGCTCGTTAATGATTGAGTATACTTATTAAAAAGTTCGAATTTATATTAGATTCATCCTCCCCATGTGTCCCTTTCTATTTGTATGTATCAGGATGACCAAAGTTTGCAGTATAAAAACCAAATATACTAATTTTTCATCAATGTAAGCACTTAAACGTATTACTTTGTTAAATAACAACAATTTTTCTTCCGAGCTTACCAAAGGTAACGAAAACTATGTGATCGCTCTGAACCTCTGAAGTTAAACATTTTTTCGTCTCCAACGATTTCAAACATTTCAAGACTGAAATCGTAATCCGTTTAAGATGTCGGAGAACTTTTCCGTGTCTATCCATTGCTTACGTTTTGCAAACTAACATATCTTAAAAACTACACTATTGCACTAGTAAAAACTAGACTATTTTCTCTTGGATTGATCTTATTTTAGTAGAATAATATCTTTTTGCTTGACACTAGCTCCAATCGTAGTTTTGGATTAAAAACGCATATTTGAATTTTTATTATTATTTCTCCGGGAAAAATAAAAATAAAATAACTAATTTTCTTCCAATGTTTTAAATATGTAAATAACTTTATTTTGAATGTGACTGTATGTAAATGTAACGATAAAAGTTTTTACATAATGGATGTATATTATTACTGACATTTTATGCCAAAACCCATTTGGGGAATGGAGTGATATATTGTTTTTAATTTATTTTATTTATAAAGCCGTAGCATTTATTTATATTTTTCTGGGGTGAAAAGCCCAATTGGCTAAGCTTGAGACATGACAATTTTTTTTTTTCAGTTTTATAAAATATTAATTTTCTTTTTTAAAAAAAATCTTGATATGAAATCAGTTAAAACGGATAAAATATAGAGTATTTAAAGTCATTTTATTAAAATAAAAAGTATATGTATTTTGGAAATTGGTTACTAATATTTTATTTTTAATTTGACGCTAGTTTGTAAAACCATTTCTCTGGAAAGGAGTAACGTTGGGACAGCAATCCATCCTTTAATTCAATCCAGAATATATGTATTTTTCCCCGATTCAATGTGTAAATTGAAAATTCAGATTAAACCGATTTGGTTAAAATAACACCCTGTTTTTTCTTATTTAGCAGTGAAAGGGTGATTTTAGTCTCTTTTTGGATAATTCATCTTGTAAATAAAGGTTATACGCTTATAGATAGGAAATGGGTGTTGCCTATAAAGGAAATTTCCTCTTAGCTCTGTTAGCTGTCAAGATTTTTAAAACTAGGGTAGGAAAATTGGCAACCCACTTAAGTTCCATCCATTATCGGATGTCTGTGCGTTGTAGGGTAAGTGAGGAAGAAGGAGTGGGGGAAAGGGACCAAAGGGCGTAGTCCTCGTGCCTACACGTGCCCTACCTATCCATCAACTCATGCTCAATCTAGCGACGTATACTCTACTTATTCTAGCTTCTCCCTTTGTATTAAAAATATTTACTTAAGTTTAACTTGTAAGTTAATGTTTAAGTCAAAAAATGTGTCATGTTGACACAAACTCCATCTCTTCGATCTTGTTCACTCTTTCCTTAATAATTAACTATTTTAAACAAGCTATTATAGTGTTATTATTAAAACATATTAAAAATATTGCAATGGTTTATTAACATATTTTCTAAAATAGGTATATTATTTTCAGTTTATGCGTTTTTTACTAAAAATTGCAATTTTTAATGGTGTAATTTGTTACGAGGAGAGTAGGCACGTTAAGGTTAGTGACCCCAGTCATGCATATTCTATCAGCGGCTATGTGTCCATGCCCAGGCCCTTCCAGCCATGAACCATGGAAAGGGTGAAAGAGTTCTCTTCACCCTACCCAAGGCTATTAAATGCCTATTTCCTCTAGTTCATCCTATGAACTTTGACTTCCCATTAATTATGGCACAAATTCAATAATTTCACTTCTCTTGTGAAATGGCAAAAATATATTTGTTTAAATATATTTGAAGAGCTCATTAGGTTATACTTTTTGTTATTGATTTTCATTAAAATCACATTTATTTTTATCAATATCTCAGGAATTTGATTTCTCCCAGGGAAACGACTTATACTGTTAGATTGGCATTTAAAAATACTACAAAATGAATTTTTTAAATCAAAATTATCGAAATTAAGTACATGAACAAGTATTTCATTGATTACACTTCCTTGGCGAAGTATATAGTATAAAATTTATATTACAAACAATTTAAATAATGGTAAATATTGAATAATAATAATGTATATAAAATTTGAGAAATTGATAATAATAATAGATTGCAATAATAATTACAATTATCTAATTATGGTATAATAATTATAATTATCTAATCTCATCTAATATATTTTAGATGAGATTAGATATTTTTTAGATGAAATATATTATATTTGGACCTCGAAACGTGTAAATCCATCAAGTGCAGTGCTCCTCAATTTTAAACTAAAATTCATTTGTTGATTTCGCCTTGAAGTATTATTTTTTTGTGTGGTGGTGGTGACTTCTTTGTCAATACAGATTAAAAATTCATAAAATGATTATAAAGGAATCAATATGTCCTTTTTATTTAGTGTATGGGGCAGCTTGCCACCACCCTAAAATTGGGCTTTATGGCAAAAAAATGGTTTAACATATCATATTCCGAATCGTGGGGATAACTTATCCCCAAAATTGGGCTATATGGAGACAGTTCAAATTATTTAAGCAACAACCCATACCGAGTGGCATATCATTTTAATGGTAAGAAAAACAAAATGGTAGCAATTATCTTGGGAAACCACTAAGGTCAACTATTAATCTGCATGTGTACTCTGACCAGTCTAAACAGATTACGTCCTGAAACTTTATTAGATGCTGTGTATTTGTGACTGCCACAAGGGCAGTCTAAAAATAAAGAAACGTTTTACGGAGATTATGAATTATATTATACTAAACACAGCTTTTTCTTCTATAATATAAAACTCTGGTTACCTCTGGTTATCTCTGGTTATCTCTTAAAAGAAGTTTCCCTCTCCTACTTGGATCAGGACTGCCCAGGATGACAGAATATGTCACTTAAAACAACTCAGCCTGACAAAGTAGGTTCAGGAAACAACTTAATAATAACGAAAAATACTGAAATTTGGTGACAAATAAATCCAAAATAAACTAAACAATTAAAGTGACCACAGCGGCCACAGTATTTTTGTAATCTCTTCTGTTATATTTACTAGTATTTACCTAAGTAAATTAGTTAATCGGGCGACATTTTGATATGATTGAGATAGAGGCCTCTAGTTTGAGCTGTTCTTTTTCTTTAATCTAGATCTTTAAAATAAGATGCCATCCGTAGGGGTTTACATTAAAACAATTTAAGCCTCCATGAACCCAAATTTTGATGGTGGGGAAAAGTTGCCATACACTAAAAAGTAACGTCCTTGCCTTATAAACATTCCATGAGTTTGGTTTTTCTCCGATGATATCACCACTCACTAAATAGACATATTGGGGACTTTTATATAAACCCTGAGTACTTATCAGAGTTAGATCTTATAACAAATTTACTCTGAAATAAAAGGTGGTGGGATTAGAACGTAGAGTTCGAGGCTGTGAAGAGTTGAAGGGTTTTGTGATGATTTGATGGGTTCCCTTTGGTCTTGCTGATAAGAAGTTGAATGTGCTTGAAGCCAAGTAGTGTTGAGATGTTATCATCGAGTCATCAGCTGAGCCTTGTTAAACATTAAGGTTTCTCTGTCTCCCCACATCCTCACTCACTCTCAGAGGAATCGATACACTCCCAGCTTGAAGAGGGTACTTCATCTCATCCTTATGTTGTCCTCTTATTTTTCACTACTTTCTTCTTTCGTAATTTCTTCAACATTTTTTTTTTTTTTTACTCTTGCTTTTGTCCTGTCTACATTCTTATAGTTCCTCTCTTTCTATTTAAGTCCCTTTTTTCTTTCCTTAACTTTTCTAGATGTCTCTGTCACTTTTTACTTTCTTAGTAAATTCTGGTTTCTATTTTTACACGAGTTTGTCCTTCCTTGCCAACTTTTACATCCTAATATTTCTTTCTTTTTCAGCCCCTTTAAAGAACTCTCCCTATAAGAATTTCCCCTCACGAACTCATTTCTTTCAACTGCAGAAATCTCTTACTTAATCCATAACATTTAGGGAACATATCTTTATCCTTTTCCTTATTTCTTGACTTTTTAAAAGGTATATTCATCTCTAATTGCAGCCCTACCACCTTTTTTATTATTTCCCTTACGTTTCCTTTCAATCCCAGTGCATTTATATTTTTACTTCTTCTTACATTTTTTTCGTTTTTCTTTCGTGGTTTTAAAACTATAAGAGGTTCTTTCTTGAGAAGCATTTTCGTTTGAAGAATTTTTGTTTCAACTTCTTTTTTACGTATTTCGGCAACATTCAATTCAACTTACCTTTTCCTCTGTGGATCTCTTATTTTTTCCAGTCTTACACTCTGTTTGTCTAAACTTCATTAGTTCATATTCTATTAATTCTCCTTGCCAGCTTAACTACGAAAGCTCAAATTTAATTACTTTTCATTTCTCTTTAAATTACCCCCCCCCCCTTTACCACTTACTAATTGTTTGCCTCCAGCCTCTAACTTATTATTATTATAGATAGTTACAATTAGTGCAAATTTCAGCTCAATCCGCGAAATAGTTCCAAAATTATTTTAATTCTAGTTAAATTTTAAAATTTCAAAAAATAATGATTTCAAAATGGCGGCAAATATCAAATCTAAATGGAGTAGAAATGTTTGCCTTATAAAAAGGTATAATTTGAGCAAATTAAGGACAGGAAAGAAATCGTATTTTTTTATTTTTTCTTGCCTTAAAGGAAAAGTATTATTTTTACGTAACATATCCGAAATGGAGATTTCAACGGAATTATCCTTTTTTTTGGGGGGGGGGGGGGGGGGACCCCCCCCCCACTTTCAGGGAAAAGGTAACTTTATAATTTTGCTTTGAACGCACTGCTTTTGTTTAATTTACTGTTTTTGTTAATTTATATTTTATAAGCAATAATTTAGTTTTAGTCATGGCCTAGGCCTACTATGATGCTGTAAAAAAATTCTAAACGTTTTAAAAATATGACATAAAATTTTGTTTAAACTTTATTTACGAAACTTTTAAATTTCAAATAAAATGAACCATCTAGAAAATTAGCCTCAAATACTCTTAAAACTCACCATTTTGCACCAAGATAGTAAAAATTTTCCGGGGGTGGACCCCCCCTTCTGGTGGGCAAAATCCTACCCCCCCCCCCTTCGTGTGAAAGGCTCGCCCCCTCACTTTTAAAGTCCAATCGCCGCCACTGTGCCCGGATATAGAAAAGTGTTAGTATACATTTTTAATTACGTCACAGTAACGGACCTCATTATACCGGATAAAGTTTAATGTGGATTTAATTGTGGAAATACAAAATTATAATTCACATGATAAAAAAAATCTGTCATTTATTATTATTATTTATAATACAGTTATTTTGTGTGAAGACGTTGTTTGGTTATTGAACTACACCTCTTCTATGATGTCATTTATTGCTTTACATATGGTAAGAAACATTTCCGATTTTTGGTATAAAAATCGGACGCAGGGCTTCCGATTTTTATATTTTTATATTTTAATGAATTTTTTTCTTATTAGGCTTATGGAAAAAAAAGTCCCTTTATAACCCTATAATTTATGCTACCGAGCCCTGTTTTTCCGATTAATAATTAATTTCTGTGAGAAAACATTTACCCTTTTATGTTTTACGGCCTTTTTTTGCCAAATTAGCACCCAAGTTCATTAAAAAAACGAATTATTCTAAAATATATGTTTATAAGTTAATGGCATTTTTTTTGTAAAAGTAATCGTAAAGCTTAAATGATACAAATAAATAAATGTTAAATGACAGAAGCATTCTATTAATTAGGATTTAATTTTTTTTTTTTTACTTATATTTTTTTTTCTTGGGGGGGGGGGTGTCATAATTACTAATGGTTTCTTAGAACAATTATAATTTAAATATATTGAAATATAGAACGTTCATATCACTTAGATTAAATAAAATGGTTGGAATTTATGCTTAAACTAATAATAATAAAAAAAATGAAAAAATCGCTTCCTATCCCTGAATTAGATGAGAATAAGATAGATTTCAAAATGTAAGTGTTATTAAATTAGGTTTTGGTGATTTTGAATAGTTTAGGTGAGAGGAACAACTTCTATTCGCAAAACTTTTNATTAATATATTAAGTAATAATGTGTATTAATAATAAACAACTTTTGATTGAAGATAAAATATTTATAATTGAAAGGTGATTCATTGGTTAATTTTGATTTTGATATTCCTCGTACGTAATATTATTAGGTTTAATGTTGCTTTTAATGGCAGACGTGTTGGATAATTGCCAAGAGAAATGTTCTTTCATAGTTAGGTGATAAGTTTTGTGATTAGAAAATGCTTCACAGTGAAAGTTTTGTACTCTATTCAATTTTTTGAATGCCTATCGATTTACCTTTTCTAATGGAGACATCGGGCTGGATCCAAGTGAAAATTACGGTTCTAAGCGATATCCTATTCCCTTCTTTAGGGCTCATAAGGCCATGCGGGTATCAGTATTCATGATGTGTTCGTCCTGGGCGACGTACGCCTGGGATCGTACGCTAAGTGAATATAGAGAAAAGAGGAGTGGAACCAGCTCTACGCCTTGTGGTAAACCATCCTATATTCGACACACGGTCTCGCACCAACTTCACACTTAGTTCGGAAGCTCCCTGGAATGTATTCATAATGTGAACTACAGTCTTTTTGTTTCTTTTCAAGCCAACTTTAAATTTTCTTTGACATAAGATTTAAATCATTTATTTCTTTGGATTTTTCTAATATATTTTATTAATCATCAGTTGTAGTTAATTGATAAGCTGTTATTAATCGAAGTTATATTAATATAAACAGGTTTTGATATGTCATAAAAGTTAAAGATAAAAGTTGAAAAAAGCTTTTGATTTTAATAATATATTTTATTAATTATCAGTTGTGATTGATTGATAAGCGGCTATTAATGAAGTTTGAAATAAACTTGGAATTATTGTATTTCTATAACCTTTATATCATTTCAAAAAAAGTTTACCTTTTAAGGATTTTTTCTGCAAAATTAGTCCATGGTGAGTTAGCGATTTTACGGTGCTATACTCCGTACACAATCGATATCATCTTGAGTTCGAATTCTAGTTTAACCTTTTCTTACCTACCTACGTGTATACTCACGTAGCCTTCTTCCTTCATTGCTTCCTTTATCCCTTCCGCTTATACCTTTTCATGGCTACTACTTCGCCTCTAACCTTAAACCACTCAACCCACAAAATCCCTTTGACCTCCATCCTCTTCCTTCTTCTTGCTTTTTTTTATAGTATGCATTCTATGCTATATAACATTTTGTAAATCATTATAAAGATAGAATATGTAAAAAAGAGTAACGCAAACGTTAAGTATTACAAAAAAATGCAATTTAAGAATAAAATTGTAATTTATCCTCACTCTGCTGGGAAAGCCGAAATTAAAAAAAAAAGCCGAAAATTAAAATATTTCTACATATTACTAGAGGAAGGGGTTCCTAGTTCGATCCCCCGGGGGGTCATAATGTTTTTTATTGGTTATAACGAAAATATATATTACATTATTTCCGGAAAATTTCACCGGTTTACCATAATTTACTGGCATGAATTATTTCAAAATTTTAGAAATAGCCGTTATAGGGTAGTTGAGGGGAGGGAGAGTTTTTTTTGTGCATTTTTACTTATAAATACAATAAAATATTTTTAAAAGTTAATATATATTTGCTATCTACTTGTTAGTAGCTTTTATTTATTAATTTTTTTTTAATGTTTAATTATTTTCCCCGAGACATGAATTATTCGGTATTTTGGATTCACAGTTAATCAGATTGTTACAAAAATTAAATGAAACATTGGGTTTGTGTTTAGGTTTTCGTCGTCAACCTTCGTCAGTGATTAATAGATCTTTTTTTCGAATTTAGCGGGGTTATCGATTGTGACCTTCGATCTCGTCGGATCTCACCGTCTCGTGACCCTGGACGAAAGTGAGGCTCAAGTGTGGTGAGAGTTGTGTAAACTGAGATAGCTTCGTTTCCAAGTTTGGAGATTTTTTTTATGGAATCACCTCTTTAGGTGTACCTATATTTTTATAGGTCCCCAAGTATATTTCTGTGTGAAGTAGCTCGATAAGTTAATCCTTTTATTATCTTCAATGAACTCTTCCAACTTCTAAGATCCGAGACGAGAGCGAGGCAGAACATTCACTGTCCTCTCCCTTTAAATTTCGACTGCACCCCGACGCCTATCACCAAGCTGCCTAGATAAGCCTGTCAAAGAATTCAAAAATTCTATTGCTCAATTTACTGTGTATAATTATATATATATAAAAAAACAGTAGTTGTATTATTTGAATAATAAGTATATAACTTACCAAACTGAGAATTATTGCAACCTTAAACATTTTAACTGACTCTCTTAACTGAGCTGTTCCTTTATATACTAATTTTGAGTCATTATATTTCCTACTTAAGCCAACTATCAGAATATAAATAATTAGCTTGATTAGATATCTTATTGTTTTATTTCTTATACAAATACTATAGGCAGTTTAGATAATAACTTTGTTTCCTTAAACTTAAAGACATTTGATATTTTCCATTGTTCTGTAACAGTGTTTTTGTAGATAACATATTATATTGTTATCTTTACAATCATTGTTAATGAAAATTAATTTATATTTAGGTTTCCTTGTTTGACTTTGATGGAAAAGCAGATATGTAATTTGTATTTTTGTTAATGTAGCTCATAATCCGTTTATAACCCCTTACTGTTTACCCCTGTGTATCAACATGAGACGAGTAAAATTGTTAATAGTAAGTGAAGCAAAATCTTAACTCTATATTTATTATTTATTACTCATACATCCATAAATTAAAGTGCTAAAATATGAATTATCTTTATTTCTTTATTTTGTTCATTTTTATACTTCTTTAAATGATCCTTTCAATTTGTTGTTTTAAAATTTTTTTTTTTTTTTTGAATATTCATTAATTTTGTTAGTAATTGTTAATAAAATTTTTTAAATTAAGTGGTTTTATCTCAATTAAATATTATTGGTAATTTCTGTTTTGCATTGTTATTGGTTATAATGTTTTTTGATAAAATTATAAATGTTTATGCGTTATTAATTAACTTATTGTATTGGATTTTATTTTAGAACAATTAAAGATTGAGAATGACCTTTAAATAGGGTCGAAACGTCTCTTAATGAAGATTTAAGTGTTTATTTATATTCACTACCACACCTTAAGCATCCATCAACTTAATATTAAGAATCAACAAATTTACAAAGGTGTAAATATTCAACGTTTTTTTAATAATTATACTTGGTGATGGAGAATACCAAGACTCTCAAGATCAACAACCTTCAGAAAGAAGAACAAAAGTTAATTAATAAGTTCAATAAACTCCTTTTAACGCATATCAGATATCACAATACAAATAAANCTTGAAAATTACAAAAAATGTAAAATATTGCGCGGTGATCGCAATTGATCGCAGATCGCAGAAATTTGGAGTGTTAAAGTTCGCAATAGGTTTTCTGTTTTTGGGCAAAAAAGTTTAACTTATATACCAAATTTCAAGTCAATAGCGTCAGTAGGTTGGGAGATATAATCCAAGTTGCGACGGACGGACGGACGAACTACCAAAAGCATAAGGGTTTCTAGGACGACCTCGAAACCCTAAAAATTGTTTGGTAAATTACAAATTCAAAATGTACATTCATTTTACCTGAGTAATAAATCACAACTATAAATACTGAAGAGCTATTAACGTTGCCAATATGTCTTCAATATTTACTTAAAATCGTTATTATTTACAAGCAAATAATGATTAACTGAATAAAACATAATTAATATTGTTATAGGTGTGAATAGGAGCTTATGAATAAATAAAATCCTGAATGAATGAATCAATATGACGCACATTCACCTTTAGTCATAAAGTTTAATGATTTTACCTTGACTTGACGCCGCTAACGAATATATTCCGAGCAGTAGAGGGTGTAACATTCACCTGCTGAATTATTAACCTTTGCTGCTAAGTTACGACCCTACCTGGGTACGGTATACCTCTGCAATTTATGACATCGTGACTTTTATGACTCTCCTTCAGTACGTAGGGTTAGCCATAGGTCGACGCTAACTTTTATGGGATCGGTTGAAATATTTATTCTTTGACTCTAAATGAAGAGAACTGTTTTTTTTTATGTAAGAGTATTATTGTATTTTTATAATTATTGTTTATTGCTTTCAAAAGAAAACGAAGGGGATGAAAGGTAAATATGTGAATGTTTAATAAATAGGCATGCTTTTGCTATGAAAAATCTGGTTAAATCTGCAAATTTATATGTTCGATGAACCGAGATCAGGCTGTTAATCCAGATTCCCATTTTTTAGAAAGAGGGAACTGAGGAGCTTTTTTTAAAACAAATATGCACTACTTATGTTTGCCTGATGGTCTATGACGTCTGTTTGCCTCGCTGGTATTAACGCTGACGCATGGGACTAAATCATGTAAAAGTTTACCGATTTGACAATTATTTTCTTTACGAATCAATGCTCAGAATAAGATACGCATGACTTTTAAGTTTACAACAATAAAGTACGGATATAATTATTGTATAAAGCAAAACTTACTCTACAATAATTCTAAAAAAAGTTCTGAAGAGTTAAATACTCATCACCTGTTGAGCAAATGTCAAATCCTGAAAAGGTTTCAAGGATTTAAAGCGAAACGCCTGTATTAAAAATCCTTCGTGGCGTTTTCACTGAAAAGCTAAGCGATTTTTGACGCGAAAATTTGCGGAAGCTGACTGAACTATTTATATATACTATATCTATATCTATATCTACATATACTATACAACTGAACATCTTTTATATAATCGAGTAGTGTCCCGACGGGCGACGGCGACGGGCGACGACTCCCTCTAAATGATTTATGACGTTAAAAATTGATGCGCCATAAGCTGGGATTGAACCAGTGACCTTCAGATTATGAAGCAAATGCTCTACCTCTGAGCCACACCCTTGAACTAAAGCTACGAGCATAAAACTTACTATTTAAACAGTAAATATCTATTTAAATATTTTAATTATAACTATCTCTTCTTTGACTATATTTTATTCTGCCCGTTGTCACGGGCATAACGGCTAGTCTTTATTAAAACAATTAAATAAATAACATTTTACGGAAAACATTGATTTTAAATTAACATTGCTGAACTCGCTAAAATTAGAGTTTGAAAATTAAACGGACTGACTAAATGATTTAATAACCTAGTTCACTGATTAATTGAACGGTCGTTCTTTGCTCTAGCTAGGTAGTTCTTAGAGACCGGTTAGTATCGAACGTACCACTCATAACCTGATCATATCACTTTTGAACACCCTCACTAGAAGAGGGAGGATAGGATCTGTTAGTATTGATATATATGATTGACTGTTAGTAATAATAAATATGATTGACAATGATGGGAGGACGGTATAATTTAAAAGAAATGATGTTGTACGAGAGAAAATTACAGAATTGTTATGAAGGGAGGGAGAGAGGGGGAAGTAGCAGAGCTTTTGAAGTATAAAAAACGACGAAAGAGACAATAGATTATACCCAGAGTGAGTACGGGATGGTAGGAGTTAAGAATTTGAACTATTATAGAAGCGATTTAGATTTTTTATGACCCGCTCATTGAAAAAATAACTTTGCGCATTTTAAGTCTAAAAAAGCAATTTGAACAGGATCAACTTAATTTGTTTTGTTTAATGTTTTGAAACATTGCTTTGCCTTCAAGCAAACTTTGTATTCGTATTTTATTTTTTCTCCAAATTCAAAATTTACTCTTGCGCAAAGCGTTTTAGAAATCAGGGAAAATGTTTGGTTTTATGTCTGTCTTGTGTTAATCTCCATGTTTTAAAAACTATTGCCGGATTTTCTAAAAGTTTGGATTGTATGCCAAAATAATGGTTCAATATTAATTTCAATCTTTTGCACATGTTGCTTCCTTACGCGCATGCGCACCACTTCTATTTTTTTTAATGACACACATTTTCTAATCTATCTCATTATAATATATTTTATATTTATATGACCATTTTGCCAATGAATAATTGAAAAATGTGCTACTCTTATTGGCAGGCAAACTGTATATGGCTTTAAATTTTGCAAGAAGTTACTTTTAGAAATTATTCTATGGCTCTTTATTTAATAAAAATGTTTTTTTGTATAAAATTATAATAAATTAATAATATGAAAAATCGGGTACGGGGTACCTCGGAACTTTTCCTCACTTCTTAGTGGCCTCTCCTGCTGCGAAGCAGCAGGAGGAAGCAGCATTAGACTGATTTATTATCAATCTTAAAAAAATATATATTTTTAATAACTAAATTTTGTTCAATTATTTAAAGTTTGGCGGTATTTTGACAGATGTAAACAAACTTTGACGTCATCAAAATTGTCGCACTAATAAATAATTATATTCACTTATAAATTTTAAACTAATTAATAGAATTTCATTGGGTTTTTTTTTTATATTTGTTCCTTAATTTTTTCCGGTTCCAACAATATGCTATAAGTCAAAAACCTTTATGTAATTTCAGTATTAATAACTGTCAAAGTTTAAAAATTCAAAAATTTATAACTTCAAAATGGCGGCCAATATCAAAATGAAATTTGGTGGGCTTGTTTGTTACACAGAGAGGTACATTCGTGCCAAATTTCAACTCGATCAGGACCATTTTCGATTTATTACGNATAGTATATCCATATTGGGTTAGGTACATAGTATATCCATATTGGGTTAGGTACATAGTATATCCATATTGGGTTAGGTACATAGTATATCCATATTGGGTTAGGTACATAGTATATCCATATTGGGTTAGGTACATAGTATATCCATATTGGGTTAGGTACATAGTATATCCATATTGGGTTAGGTACATAGTATATCCATATTGGGTTAGGTACATAGTATATCCATATTGGGTTAGGTACATAGTATATCCATATTGGGTTAGGTACATAGTATATCCATATTGGGTTAGGTACATAGTATATCCATATTGGGTTAGGTACATAGTATATCCATATTGGGTTAGGTACATAGTATATCCATATTGGGTTAGGTACATAGTATATCCATATTGGGTTAGGTACATAGTATATCCATATTGGGTTAGGTACATAGTATATCCATATTGGGTTAGGTACATAGTATATCCATATTGGGTTAGGTACATAGTATATCCATATTGGGTTAGGTACATAGTATATCCATATTGGGTTAGGTACATAGTATATCCATATTGGGTTAGGTACATAGTATATCCATATTGGGTTAGGTACATAGTATATCCATATTGGGTTAGGTACATAGTATATCCATATTGGGTTAGGTACATAGTATATCCATATTGGGTTAGGTACATAGTATATCCATATTGGGTTAGGTACATAGTATATCCATATTGGGTTAGGTACATAGTATATCCATATTGGGTTAGGTACATAGTATATCCATATTGGGTTAGGTACATAGTATATCCATATTGGGTTAGGTACATAGTATATCCATATTGGGTTAGGTACATAGTATATCCATATTGGGTTAGGTACATAGTATATCCATATTGGGTTAGGTACATAGTATATCCATATTGGGTTAGGTACATAGTATATCCATATTGGGTTAGGTACATAGTATATCCATATTGGGTTAGGTACATAGTATATCCATATTGGGTTAGGTACATAGTATATCCATATTGGGTTAGGTACATAGTATATCCATATTGGGTTAGGTACATAGTATATCCATATTGGGTTAGGTACATAGTATATCCATATTGGGTTAGGTACATAGTATATCCATATTGGGTTAGGTACATAGTATATCCATATTGGGTTAGGTACATAGTATATCCATATTGGGTTAGGTACATAGTATATCCATATTGGGTTAGGTACATAGTATATCCATATTGGGTTAGGTACATAGTATATCCATATTGGGTTAGGTACATAGTATATCCATATTGGGTTAGGTACATAGTATATCCATATTGGGTTAGGTACATAGTATATCCATATTGGGTTAGGTACATAGTATATCCATATTGGGTTAGGTACATAGTATATCCATATTGGGTTAGGTACATAGTATATCCATATTGGGTTAGGTACATAGTATATCCATATTGGGTTAGGTACATAGTATATCCATATTGGGTTAGGTACATAGTATATCCATATTGGGTTAGGTACATAGTATATCCATATTGGGTTAGGTACATAGTATATCCATATTGGGTTAGGTACATAGTATATCCATATTGGGTTAGGTACATAGTATATCCATATTGGGTTAGGTACATAGTATATCCATATTGGGTTAGGTACATAGTATATCCATATTGGGTTAGGTACATAGTATATCCATATTGGGTTAGGTACATAGTATATCCATATTGGGTTAGGTACATAGTATATCCATATTGGGTTAGGTACATAGTATATCCATATTGGGTTAGGTACATAGTATATCCATATTGGGTTAGGTACATAGTATATCCATATTGGGTTAGGTACATAGTATATCCATATTGGGTTAGGTACATAGTATATCCATATTGGGTTAGGTACATAGTATATCCATATTGGGTTAGGTACATAGTATATCCATATTGGGTTAGGTACATAGTATATCCATATTGGGTTAGGTACATAGTATATCCATATTGGGTTAGGTACATAGTATATCCATATTGGGTTAGGTACATAGTATATCCATATTGGGTTAGGTACATAGTATATCCATATTGGGTTAGGTACATAGTATATCCATATTGGGTTAGGTACATAGTATATCCATATTGGGTTAGGTACATAGTATATCCATATTGGGTTAGGTACATAGTATATCCATATTGGGTTAGGTACATAGTATATCCATATTGGGTTAGGTACATAGTATATCCATATTGGGTTAGGTACATAGTATATCCATATTGGGTTAGGTACATAGTATATCCATATTGGGTTAGGTACATAGTATATCCATATTGGGTTAGGTACATAGTATATCCATATTGGGTTAGGTACATAGTATATCCATATTGGGTTAGGTACATAGTATATCCATATTGGGTTAGGTACATAGTATATCCATATTGGGTTAGGTACATAGTATATCCATATTGGGTTAGGTACATAGTATATCCATATTGGGTTAGGTACATAGTATATCCATATTGGGTTAGGTCATACCCAAAGGTTTATATATTTTTTAGTGTTTCGTAGATCATCCTGGAAACCCTTAAGCCGAGGTTGATGTGTCTGTCTGAGGTGGTTAGAGGTGGTTAGAGTACTTTGGTTCATATCCCCAGAACCGTTCACGACCGAGATGTGAAATTTAAAATACTGGAGTAACTTTTTGTCCCACACATAGGAACAATATAGAGAAAATTAACATATAATATGCGCAAATATGTGTAAAACTAAATTTTTTATATATTTTTTTTTTAATTTTTTGATATGGGTATTAATTGAAGGATACTGAAGAGTAGATTAAAAAGATACATGACTTTTTGCGACTACTGTGCTTTTTACTGCCAATACTACGTTTTTAGCGCCAAAATTTCAACCAATTGAGTCTTCATACCAAATAGGTTTGTGCAGGTAATATTTCTGACTTAATGTACCTCTTGAAAAAAAAAACTAAATAGCCCATCTTTTATATAGGGCTTGAAGTTACGCAGATAGGCTTTTTTTGTCTGACCTCTCCAACGCACTCTATTGCGAAAAAATGTGTTTTGTTAGTATACTGTTATCATGAGTAATTTTATGCTTGAAGACCAACCCAACAAAAAATATCATAAAGAGCTGGTAGCCTCCTGTCAACTTTTTTCGATCCAAACTCTCCCAAATGGTGTGTTTTTTTTTTTGGTTGTTTTTACATATATTTAGGTGTTCATTCATTTTTTTAAGGGAAGGGAAGGGTTGGAATTGATACGGGTAATGGGTTGGGTCAATGAATGTTTTTTCGGTGAAGATTTTTTTTTTTTTTTTTTTTTTTTTTTTATGGGAATTTTTACTGCTATGGAGAAAAGTAATTTTATGCAAATTATTCTATTAACGAAAACCTTGATATTTTTTCGAATTTGGGGTGCTCATATTAATGGCTGAATGCGAATTTATAAGAGAAAACTTAATTTAATTATTACTGACCTTTTCGTATGAATATCCCGAATTCGGGTTCTATTTAATTCAGTCTTTTAACTCATATTACTCTCTTTAATCTATTAATCAAATTTATTTTAATTTTATTTGTTATATTTTATTTACGTACGATCTTCTCATTCGCACCACTTGTTTGTTTACCATCTCTTAATGAAAAATTGTTTGGTAAATTACAAATTCAAAATGTACATTCATTTTACCTGAGTAATAAATCACAACTATAAATACTGAAGAGCTATTAACGTTGCCAATATGTCTTCAATATTTACTTAAAATCGTTATTATTTACAAGCAAATAATGATTAACTGAATAAAACATAATTAATATTGTTATAGGTGTGAATAGGAGCTTATGAATAAATAAAATCCTGAATGAATGAATCAATATGACGCACATTCACCTTTAGCCATAAAGTTTAATGATTTTGCCTTGACTTGACGCCGCTTTAACGAATATATTCCGAGCAGTAGAGGGTGTAACATTCACCTGCTGAATTATTAACCTTTGCTGCTAAGTTACGACCCTACCTGGGTACGGTATACCTCTGCAATTTATGACATCGTGACTTTTATGACTCTCCTTCAGTACGTAGGGTTAGCCATAGGTCGACGCTAACTTTTATGGGATCGGTTGAAATATTTATTCTTTGACTCTAAATGAAGAGAACTGTTTTTTTTTATGTAAGAGTATTATTGTATTTTTATAATTATTGTTTATTGCTTTCAAAAGAAAACGAAGGGGATGAAAGGTAAATATGTGAATGTTTAATAAATAGGCATGCTTTTGCTATGAAAAATCTGGTTAAATCTGCAAATTTATATGTTCGATGAACCGAGATCAGGCTGTTAATCCAGATTCCCATTTTTTAGAAAGAGGGAACTGAGGAGCTTTTTTTAAAACAAATATGCACTACTTATGTTTGCCTGATGGTCTATGACGTCTGTTTGCCTCGCTGGTATTAACGCTGACGCATGGGACTAAATCATGTAAAAGTTTACCGATTTGACAATTATTTTCTTTACGAATCAATGCTCAGAATAAGATACGCATGACTTTTAAGTTTACAACAATAAAGTACGGATATAATTATTGTATAAAGCAAAACTTACTCTACAATAATTCTAAAAAAAGTTCTGAAGAGTTAAATACTCATCACCTGTTGAGCAAATGTCAAATCCTGAAAAGGTTTCAAGGATTTAAAGCGAAACACCTGTATTAAAAATCCTTCGTGGCGTTTTCACTGAAAAGCTAAGCGATTTTTGACGCGAAAATTTGCGGAAGCTGACTGAACTATTTATATATACTATATCTATATCTATATCTACATATACTATACAACTGAACATCTTTTATATAATCGAGTAGTGTCCCGACGGGCGACGGCGACGGGCGACGACTCCCTCTAAATGATTTATGACGTTAAAAATTGATGCGCCATAAGCTGGGATTGAACCAGTGACCTTCAGATTATGAAGCAAATGCTCTACCTCTGAGCCACACCCTTGAACTAAAGCTACGAGCATAAAACTTACTATTTAAACAGTAAATATCTATTTAAATATTTTAATTATAACTATCTCTTCTTTGACTATATTTTATTCTGCCCGTTGTCACGGGCATAACGGCTAGTCTTTATTAAAACAATTAAATAAATAACATTTTACGGAAAACATTGATTTTAAATTAACATTGCTGAACTCGCTAAAATTAGAGTTTGAAAATTAAACGGACTGACTAAATGATTTAATAACCTAGTTCACTGATTAATTGAACGGTCGTTCTTTGCTCTAGCTAGGTAGTTCTTAGAGACCGGTTAGTATCGAACGTACCACTCATAACCTGATCATATCACTTTTGAACACCCTCACTAGAAGAGGGAGGATAGGATCTGTTAGTATTGATATATATGATTGACTGTTAGTAATAATAAATATGATTGACAATGATGGGAGGACGGTATAATTTAAAAGAAATGATGTTGTACGAGAGAAAATTACAGAATTGTTATGAAGGGAGGGAGAGAGGGGGAAGTAGCAGAGCTTTTGAAGTATAAAAAACGACGAAAGAGACAATAGATTATACCCAGAGTGAGTACGGGATGGTAGGAGTTAAGAATTTGAACTATTATAGAAGCGATTTAGATTTTTTATGACCCGCTCATTGAAAAAATAACTTTGCGCATTTTAAGTCTAAAAAAGCAATTTGAACAGGATCAACTTAATTTGTTTTGTTTAATGTTTTGAAACATTCCTTTGCCTTCAAGCAAACTTTGTATTCGTATTTTATTTTTTCTCCAAATTCAAAATTTACTCTTGCGCAAAGCGTTTTAGAAATCAGGGAAAATGTTTGGTTTTATGTCTGTCTTGTGTTAATCTCCATGTTTTAAAAACTATTGCCGGATTTTCTAAAAGTTTGGATTGTATGCCAAAATAATGGTTCAATATTAATTTCAATCTTTTGCACATGTTGCTTCCTTACGCGCATGCGCACCACTTCTATTTTTTTTAATGACACACATTTTCTAATCTATCTCATTATAATATATTTTATATTTATATGACCATTTTGCCAATGAATAATTGAAAAATGTGCTACTCTTATTGGCAGGCAAACTGTATATGGCTTTAAATTTTGCAAGAAGTTACTTTTAGAAATTATTCTATGGCTCTTTATTTAATAAAAATGTTTTTTTTGTATAAAATTATAATAAATTAATAATATGAAAAATCGGGTACGGGGTACCTCGGAACTTTTCCTCACTTCTTAGTGGCCTCTCCTGCTGCGAAGCAGCAGGAGGAAGCAGCATTAGACTGATTTATTATCAATCTTAAAAAAATATATATTTTTAATAACTAAATTTTGTTCAATTATTTAAAGTTTGGCGGTATTTTGACAGATGTAAACAAACTTTGACGTCATCAAAATTGTCGCACTAATAAATAATTATATTCACTTATAAATTTTAAACTAATTAATAGAATTTCATTGGGTTTTTTTTTTATATTTGTTCCTTAATTTTTTCCGGTTCCAACAATATGCTATAAGTCAAAAACCTTTATGTAATTTCAGTATTATTAACCGTCAAAGTTTAAAAATTCAAAAATTTATAACTTCAAAATGGCGGCCAATATCAAAATGAAATTTGGTGGGCTTGTTTGTTACACAGAGAGGTACATTCGTGCCAAATTTCAACTCGATCAGGACCATTTTCGATTTATTATGTTTTTTTTTTTTTAATTTTTGCTGACTAAGCCAAACTGGGTTTAAGATGGCGGAAAAAGTTGATTTTCCGGGCGGCACAACTACAGGTTAGGACTGATTTTTCTGCCAAGTTTCAACTCTCTAGGTTAAATACCTTGGGCGCTACGATGATAACACACATAAACACACACATACATACACACACACACATACACACATACATATGTCATGCTAAAAACCACTCAGGAGGTCTTAAAAACACCTAAAACAATAATAATATATAATTTCAATAATAGGATAATTTCGTTGAAATCTCGAAAAATCTCGAAATTAATTTGGTGAAAACAATACTTTTTCTACTATTAGTAGTGAGGAAAAGTAAAAAATAATGCAGTTTACAGAACTACCATTTAATAATTCAATTTTTTAATTAAATATGTACATAACTCAATAAATAATTATTATTATGTAAACCCTATATTTTCTTTGCTCTAATGTAATTGCAAAATACATTTTATTGTATTATTTTATTTGTTTTAATGTTTTATATAGGTATAGTAATTGATAGTTAAGGCAGTTACTTTGGATTTATTTTGATCAACAGGACCACTCGTAAGATCTATGTTCATAAAAATTCTTTGCTTTACAGATGGATTCTTATTTTGACTTTCTGAAATATGCAGTTAAAACCAAGAGTAATATTTTTTTTCTTACATAAGGTATATTATAAAATTAACTTGGTTCTTTGAAGTAGGTTTCTGCGGGTTGCCTCGTAATTAATTTTTTGGTTTTCAGGTGAAATACGCGTCACGAAGGGTTTGAAGTCCGTTTCCGTTTATCTTTCACTACTCTAAGCATTTCTTTTTTTTTTTAGCATAGATCATATAAAAGCTCGTCATTAGGGACATTCGTAATTATTATGTCAATCGCTGTTATGTCTACAGGTATCACACGAATGTGGTAAGGGATGCAAGCGAAATAGAGAACTTTAACCAATTGAAGATTTATCTCAACCTACCTAAAAGTACACGCAACAGCAGAGAAAAACAAATGATCATAGATCAACAAACGCTTAGCATTCTGAAGAAACTTGGATCCGCTACTATGTCAACAGGTATCACAGGAAGGTGGTAAGGAAGGCCATCGAAATAGAGAAACAGCTAGAGAACTTTAACAGAGGGAATGGTTTCACCCTTTCCTGGAAACTTCTGGTCAGCTGAGCCAATTAAAAAGCAACAGGCGGCGCCGCAAGCACTTCCCAACTTCCAACAACACTTGCTCTATGGAACACTGACTAACGAAGCACCTACTCGATTGAATTACTCCTACAAAGGATTATTTGGAGTGAGAAACCTCGGGAAATACAGGTAGAATTTACGTTCCAGAAAACCAGTATAAATGTGTAGTTCTTCTCTCGTACGGCATCTTGTTGTTCCGAGTTAACCACGATGCACCACGCCCCTAAAAAAATGCCCCAGTAGTGGTACGTCGAACTTCAAACCCTGTGTGACACGGATTCCACTGGAAAAACCAAGAAATAGATCAAGAAGTTAATGGAATCAAATAGCAATTAGGGATTTTCGCTAATTAAAATTTGTATCAGGGGAGGGTAGGGGGAGGATTATAGAAATTAGTGGAGGTAAGAAATTTGTGGCATCAAGATATTCTTGCTTAGTGAAATTATTTTAATGTTTTTCGACTGTAGATTATAATCCCATCAAATAAAGCCACAACATTTACCTTCTTATAAGGTTATCCAGAGGGCAAATCTTGAGCTCTCATTGGCTCCCCACCCCATTTGCTTGTTTTTCCCGCGCTGTCAACCCAATAACTCTCGTTTGACACACTGTAGAAGTAACACATACTCCATAGGGAAAAACGGAAATCTAGCAAGCATAACTTATTATAGTTGTACGTGGCAAAGGTTAAACTATTAATTAATGTCAACATGACCTTTATAATAATTTAAAAAATGATTTGTACAAAAATTATTAAATTTAAAATACAAAATTCTAATCACCGTCTAGTTAGTAATCAATCTTACTCACTACCGACATTTTATTACACAGGTTTCTCTTTACTTATATTAGAGCAGCTAAATGAAAATCTAATTGTTACTGTTTTACAGTTCGTTAACCTTTTACTCACTATTTTAATGACTGTGTTCATCTGCAAACAATGTTCGTAATGACGTTTTATTATTAGTAGGTAAAGGAGTAATTTTAGTTCTTTCAAGTTCTAAAGTGCCTTTTAGGAGTTTTGATAATCCTATGATGTTGTTTTGATCTTTATTTTTTTTTAAATTATAGTTTTTCACAGGGTTAGTTAAATTTTAAAATTATTTTTTTTGTTGGTACGCGTTTATGTTATTTATTCTATAATTGATGTTAGGTAAACAATGTTAAAAGATTGTTTTTGATGAGTATTCGTAAGTTCGTAAGTTTTCTATTGTTTTTAATAATACTTTTTGAAGATAAATAAACAATTTTAGAAGTTTTCAATTATATTAATTTAGTTAGGATAATAATTGAGGTATTTTAAATGTGGTTAGAAGTTAGTACTTGGTATGAATTCTTACACCAAATTATATTAGTTATTATAATAGGTATTACAGGTTAGAAGTTTGATCTTAGATAACATTACTAAATCATAGTTATTAATTAGATTTATAAAATTAAGGTTTGTTAAAACTAAGTTAGAAGTTAGTTATTGTTATAGGTTCTTAGGATTTCGATACTGGTGTATTAAATAAAGTTATAAGGTTGTTCTTAGTAAACGTACAAAGTAATTGCTGTTAATTAGGTAAATTAATTTGGTTTCTTTAATTAAGTTACAGCTTAGGATTCCACAAGCGTTCTTAATAATTAATATACTTATAATAGCTTNAAACTATATCTTGAATTATAAATAAAATTTTACGTTTCCACACAATCTTAGCTCATTACGTTAATCCTAATAAAACCTAATATTCGGTTGTTACCAAAACTTCTTAGATAGCACCCATTCTATGTACTTAGCAGACAGAGCCACAATAAAATAGTATACAAATGATCTTGTTAGAATGCCGCTTTAAAGATGAAAAAAAAAAGGTATTTTACTACTTTAATCTGGTATGATGTTGAAGATTCCCATATCATAGTTTTATATTGTCGCATTTTTTTATTCAAAAGCACTGTTCTATAATATTTAATGAGAATATGCATAAAACATGCAAAAGTCCTGTTGAATTTTTCACTACAGAACGTGGTCCTCCTCACACCAGTTTCTGGATTGAGCTATCGACCATTTCATTGCCTTCATTACCACAACCCACATTGACTGTACATGTATATCTTTATGTTGTTTCAAATGCTATTTTATATACTTGATAGTTATTTTCCGTTTATGAGGGATAAAGCCATCTGCTGATATTTAAAATAGTTTCTTAATAAAATATGCATTACTTGAAGTAATCCCTAAAGTATAATATTTCAAACACCCAAAGCTTTTTACTGCCAGTAAAATTATTCTCACCCCTAAAGCAACTCCATTAAAAATGTTTTTTCTTGCTCTTTTGAAATAACCGACCGCTGTAGACAATTTTAGAATAGTTCTTTAAACCATTTAAATTGGTATGCAGACCAGTCCCTCTTGCATTAATAATTTTCTTCTGAAGTGCCGTTTATTATTTGAAGATATCTTTTGTGCTGTTCACTAGTGGAACTTTAGTTTAACTATAAATATTTTAATTTTGATTCACCCTCTTTTCAATTATTATTTTACGTTTCTTTTACTGAGATGTAATGTATATGGTGTATTTCCTCTTGTTCACTCAGTGTGTTAAACTATATCTTGAATTTTATAAATAAAATTTTACGTTTCCACACAATCTTAGCTCATTACGTTAATCCTAATAAAACCTAATATTCGGTTGTTACCAAAACTTCTTAGATAGCACCCATTCTATGTACTTAGCAGACAGAGCCACAATAAAATAGTATACAAATGATCTTGTTAGAATGCCGCTTTAAAGATGAAAAAAAAGGTATTTTACTACTTTAATCTGGTATGATGTTGAAGATTCCCATATCATAGTTTTATATTGTCGCATTTCAAAAGCACTGTTCTATAATATTTAATGAGAATATGCATAAAACATGCAAAAGTCCTGTTGAATTTTTCACTACAGAACGTGGTCCCCCTCACACCAGTTTCTGGATTGAGCTATCGACCATTTCATTGCCTTCATTACCACAACCCACATTGACTGTACATGTATATCTTTATGTTGTTGCAAATGCTTTGAAGCTTAAACATTAATATTTACTATCTTGTTAGATAAAAATTAATTTTTAAAATTAAACAATATTTTATTATTGAGAACTAATGATATTTAATTGCTTCTTTCAGGTAAGTTGAAACCGGAGAAATATCTACACTTAAACGAGTAAGCAATTTTAACATCATATATGTGACTTTTACCATAATTACTAACTAACTTTTTTGCATAATTCATTTAACCCTTTTATCCTTTAATCAAATCAGTATATTATTCTAATATAATGTCACTATACTTAATTATGAATTCATAATTTATTTAATCATTCCTCATACTGAGTAAAATAATATTGATTTATCTCGATTAGTTTATTGTTTGAACAAAAAAAGAAACGATTCATCCGTCTATATATTATAATATATTAAGAATCCATAACATCAGTTTGAGTATCATTGTCAAGGGTTTCTTCCTTTGCATACACTGATGAGTTTCGTCAAATAATATATTATCATTCTTATTAGTAAAAATATTATTTTTAAATTAACTTATTATTTTTATAAGTCATAAGTCTTTGTAAGGTACAGCCTATGGACAGCATCATAGGCTGTTGCGCCTCTCTCGAACATGTGACCTGTACTTTACGGTTGAAATATGACCATTATTGTGTTGTGTAAATAATACGCGTGTGAAATATACGCTATTTGAATTTACTATTCTTATATTCTTTTTCATTACTAATCTTTACTTCTAAACAGTGGCGTCGCCAGGGGGGTGCGGGGGGGAGCGGCCCGCACTAGGTTCCATGACAAGAGGGGTGTAAGATTTCAAAATGTACTTGTTTATTTAATGAAATTTTTAAAAAAATAACTTTATGCTTCAATTATAAACTGATTGAGACTCTGAGACAAACGGTAGGCCTCTACCGTGACACGGGTCAGAGTTGGGTTATTAGTTTGATTGATAAAAGTTGTAGGGTGATAAGTGATAAGGGGGAAGAGGTGCGCAAAAAGCTAGTGCGTAGACGTATAAACAGCGAAAGATTCAATCTGTCAAGAGAACGGTGAACCGTGTGCTGTTCTGTGACTTGACATTAGTGCGCGTATCAAAATATAGATATAGAAAAAAAAAATCGTTTTAGCTATATCTTTAAACGGAGCCGGAGCGGATAATCAGAGCCGATAATCGGAACGGATAATCAGAGCCGCCGACGGGGGTGCAAGGGGGGCAATTATACGGTGCCCGGGCCTCCCGCGGGCTGCCCTGGTTTTTTTTACAACCAAAAAGACAAGAAAAATATTGTGATCAGTGGCGTAACTAATGGGCCCTTCAAAATAAGAAAATTCGTTTTAAAATTCAAAACTATAAAATTCGTGGCATCCAAACATCTTTTCTTATAAGAACAAACTTGCCCCCAGAAATCCTTAAAATTCATCTTTTTGCACTTAAATTTTAAAAAATTCTCCTTGGGAGGACCCCCGGACCCCCCACCGTTATCTGTTCAGAGGGGCCCAGATACTGACTTACCCAGGGGCCCGGAAACCCTCTCTGCGGGCCTGCTATAGTATGTATAGTATATAAGCCCCAGGCAGAGAAGACTAGGGAAGTATAAATAGATGCTGCATGAGGGAAAGAGGAGGGGGGGGGGGGGTGACAAAATACTGTCCTCACCAGGTGACAGAAATTCTGGCGACGCCACTGCTTCTAAATACATACTTGATTAACTCTAAACACATCTTACACGGCGGCTTTCACGTATAACATAGAAGTAACATGTATGTCGCATTGACAGCCTGGATGCAAAATTTACTTCTTTCTCCACATCCTCTGGTGTCGCCACTTGTACCCCATGTTTGTCTTGACGGTTAGTTTGAAAATTAGCCAGTAGGATGTAGTCTTCTTTATAAGGTGAGACTATTATCCTGATTACTAAAGACAAAAGTCGAATATCACGTAGAAATGCTTGCTAATGTGTGCTTCCTTATTGGAGGAACGCAGCAGATCACATCCCGTATGTTATTTAAAATCAGCTTTTAAATAACAAGCTTTTGAAGCTCCGTCTCCGCTTACATCTTTTACACGATTAATTCGTGGAGAACAATATTTTTGGCATTACAGAGTGTGGGAACGTGAAGCAGTAAACTTTGTAATTTACTGAAATTCTAGCCGAATGTGCTGTGCCATGTAAAGTGGACTCGTACTTTTTTCTTCCTTATACTCTCAAATATTATAGTTTACTTAGCTAGCCACACATTATACTTTGCAAAACACTGAACATCTCTAGTTGCATCATGATCCTCTATCCAATGCAAGGTTGCATCTTCTGGTTGGAAGATTTTATTTGATAATGTTGGTCTAACAAAATGCAAGCCACTTGCACATTTGGTGTGAAAACCGCTTTAAGCGTAAGATAAACCAACTTTATTTTACAACTAAAGTACGGACAAAGTTGTTGAGTCTGAGCTTTGCCATCCCTAGTGTAAAAAACATTAAACATTTTTAGTTGCGACCCTTAGAGTACGATTGTATTTATAAGAGATATCTATACTTGTATGATAATGTCGATGCATTTCTCTGCGCACTATCAGGTGAGAAATTGAGTTAGTATTGGGGCTCGAATAAAGGTAGCCTGCTGTAAAGATACGGTAGCGAGTTATCTGTGTATTTTATTGTTCTTGGCCCAAGTCCCAACTGATATCCTTCCCTTATCTTGTTTACAACCTTCTGCAAGGCAAAAGCAATTTAATTCTATTTCCTCCGAGGATATGCTTTCCTTTAGCCTTTATTTCTTTAGCATAAACAATTTTCTTATAGTTTAAAAGAACGGTGTTAAGTTCTCGTGATTAAATTTTTTTGCAGACATAATTAAATTTTGTTTCATATTCTCACACTTTATGTAATATAAGGTTAAAATATGTTACTTTGAAACAAGTCATGTTTACTGATTTCACTCATAATTTTTCATGTGAATAAATTCGGCCTTTATAGCCACATGAATATATATGACAATTAAATGTACTTCTATTTATATTATGTTGGGTTTCACTATTTCATTTTCAAATAAGCTTTAGTTCTCTGCCATTTATTGAACTACTGATAGGATAAGTTTTATTAATCGTTCAAATATTAACTGATCAAGTAATATTACTTATAAATAAATTTCTGGAAACCTCGTATAACTTTACGATTGATATTGGTAACGGATCAGTCCGACAAACTTTTTCAAATACACAGTCATACTGAATGTAAATCCTGTAAAAATTTCATTTATTAATTCACAACTAATTTAAAACATAGTTTTTTCTCATTATTTTTAGATTTTTTAAGACTCTTTTTCACGTTCGTTTTTGCACAAATTTATTAAAAACTACTTGTTTGGTGTAAATCCGTTACATCATTTTCGTATCATCACAATACTTTCTCTGCACAACGTATAACAGAAAATATAAATAATTATGTATTTATGAATAAAAATAAAACGATACATTTTAAAATCACTGATGAAAATTATTTTTATCTCCAGTAGGGTAAAAAAGTTATGATTTTGAATTAGTTTAGAGGGACTAAAACAGGTCTTTTCATCCCTGAATCAAAAAGTAGGGAGAAAAAGTAAAAAGTAGGGCGAAAAAGTAAAGTAGGGCGAAAAAGTAAAGATTGCAACTTAATTATTTTATAAATAGTAGAAAATGAATGGTTAATGTAATGAAGATGTTGAAATCAGGTTGGCGTCACTGCTTTTACGACCATGTTTATCTATGTTTATAACCTGCATCTAAGTAACCTTCTATTTGAGTTTAATTCCAATTCTTATTTGTTTTTAATACTGAATCTCTTATATCTGCTATTAAAAGTGCTAATAATTATTGTTATTTATTAAAATAATAAATAAAAACTGTGCA
>KZ651350.1:828271-839308 GCA_001010745.2 Gerris buenoi
GTCGCTAGAGTGGTAAAGAAGAGGAATTGTTCAAAACTATGAGACACGCATGCGCAATTAATACGGGTGCGTAAAGAATCACTTTCTACGAATCTAAACAGAGATACAATGTTTATATTACGTATCAATCGTAGATAAAATTAGTTTAAGTCGATTTGTTCTAAGAGAGTGTTAGAGAAAAAAGTAAATGGAATAATTGACCTTGTACTTATAGGTCTAGAAGAGTAGTTTTAGAGTACAGTCTAGACTGTATTGCACCAAGTGTTGATATTAGACCTATTAAGCCAAGGTCAATGCTTCATTCTGACCTAATCGATATTGTTGTTGATGTTATTCCGTTGCAAATTGACTCTTGAAGCATTGTTACTTCTTCATCTTGGGTCTTTAACCTTCGTCACTAGAGTGGAAAAAAAGAGGAATTGTTCAAAACTATGAGACACGCATGCGCAATTAATACAGGTGTGTAAATAATCACTTTCTACGAATCTAAACAGAGATACAATGTTTATATTACGTATAAATCGTAGATAAAAGAATTTTTTCGTGCACTTTTTCTTAAATAATTTCTCCTTAAAAACTTTTCCTGCCTAATTTTAGTTGAACTATTGAATGTTTGCATATTTTTTTTTTGTCAAACAATGTTAACAACTCAATGTTTTATATTTTAATTATATAGACTTCTATAAATATTCTGTTGGCTGTCATGAACATTTGAAATATGATTAGATGAATCCAAGGATTACGTTTGTAATTTTGATTTCTTTATGAGGTTAATAATGGATTGATTTTTAAAGAGGTGAGAACCTTAAAATACAGTTATAATCACCTTCCGTTTATTTAGAATCAATCTAAACTATGCCTCTTAAGGGTGAGTCATTACTATTTGTGTTCTATTGATCTACATTTATTGAAATATGCTTAGATATTCATCTAAAAAGGCTTACGTGTGTAATTTTGATTCCTAATGAGGTTGATAATGGGTTGATTTAGAGGTGAAAACCTTAAAATGCTGTTATCTAATCAATCTAACTATGCCTCTTGAGGCAGTAGATCATTCCTATTTGTGGCCTATTGATCCACACAGGCTCGTTAATGCAGCTATATTCCTTTTACTGCATAAGTTATTAGTATTTCAGTGACGTAGGTAAGTATCGTGGAAGAGGGAGTTTGACGTAGATATTCTTTATTCAATACTAGACAATTCTCTTTCCCTTTGACTGCTAGTTAGCTATTAAATTTTCGTCTACGTAGCCAACCATGTTCGGACAACAAAATGCCAAATAGGATGATTGCAATCCGTGCAGGTAACTCAGAATTGGCTGTGATCAGTTGCATGCCTTATTAGCTAGTCATATCATGTCGATGTTCTTTTCGACCTACTCTTAAACTATTAAGAGAAAATGCCAATAGAGTATAGTTCCACAAACAAGGTCATAGAGCTAAACCATAACAAGGTGCCGTATTATAGACAGCCGTTTTAAAATTCCCCCGATAATCAAACATTGTCAGTTATTCGACGTCTATTTATCTTGACTCTCCGGTTTCCTTTCCTCTTGAATTACTTATTTCTTTGAAACTTTTTTTTATAGCTTTTAGGGGAAACTCCTCAAATTCAAAGTAAATGTAAATATATAAATTTAATCAAAATCAAAATATATTCATTTTAGTCTCTACGGTCCTGTAAAGACTGTAGACGACAATAGTCATTTTAGAAACATTTTGTTTAATCCAAAAGGCATTAAAAAGTTTAAAAAGTCACTGACATCCTAAAATGTTTGTAAAGAAGAGAAAGTTATTGATATTTGAGCTAATGTACAGTGCTATTTGTACAAGTTTTAACAAGTAAGCGATTACCATACATTCTACATTTAACGTAAAAGAATTTTTTCGCGCACTTTTTCTAAAATAATTTCTCCTTAAAAACTTATCGTGCCTAATTTTAATTGAACTGGTTGTTTGCATAATTTTTTTTGTCAAACAGTGTTAATAATTTAATGTTCTATATTTTAACTACATGGACTTATCAATGAATATTCTGTTGGCTGTCATGAACTTTTGAAATATGCTTAGATGAATCCGAAGGATTACGTTTGTAATTTTGATTTCTTTATGAGGTTAATAATGGATTGATTTTTAAAGAGGTGAGAACCTTAAAATGCAGTTATAATCACCTTCCGTTTATTTAGAATCAATCTAAACTATGCCTCTTAAGGGTGAGTCATTACTATTTGTGTTCTATTGATCTACATTTATTGAAATATGCTTAGAGAGAAAGTATTGTGATGGCGCAAAAATTCGATTTTGAGATTTTTTAATGATGTGAACGGCCTCGATATATTCAAAGCTTAAAAAGGCAACTCCACTTTCATTGCGTAATTCATTTTGCAAAAATAAAAAAAATGTTCTTTTATGTAAGGACACTGGCTTAAAGCACTTAAAGGAGTAATAAAGATTTGGATTTTTTACTTTTATGATATATTATAACCGTACGCTTCTTTTTTTTTATAAGATTGTAAAAGTAGTGTAATAAATTACTTATACCAAGAATGTACTTTATTGTCAGAAGATTTTTTTTTCTAAATTGTGTTTAAGTTCATAAAAGGTATCAAATGAGCTANTCCGTTTATTTAGAATCAATCTAAACTATGCCTCTTAAGGGCGAGTCATTACTATTTGTGGTCTATTGATCTACATTTATTGAAATATGCTTAGATATTCATCTAAAAAGGATTGCGTATGTAATTTCGATTCCTAATGAGGTTGATAATGGGTTGATTTCGAGGTGAAAACCTTAAAATGCAGTTATCTAATCAATCTAACTATGCCTCTTAAGGAGGAGGCAGTAGATCATTACTATTTGTGGCCTATTGATCCACACATGCTCGTTAATGCAGCTATATTCCTTTTACTGCATAAGTTATTAGTATTTCAGTGACGTAGGTAAGTATCGTGGAAGAGGGAGTTTGACGTAGATATTCTTTATTCAATACTAGACAATTCTCTTTCCCTTTGACTGCTAGTTAGCTATTAAATTTTCGTCTACGTAGCCAACCATGTTCGGACAACAAAATGCCAAATAGGATGATTGCAATCCGTGCAGGTAACTCAGAATTGGCTGTGATCAGTTGCATGCCTTATTAGCTAGTCATATCATGTCGATGTTCTTTTCGACCTACTCTTAAACTATTAAGAGAAAATGCCAATAGAGTATAGTTCCACAAACAAGGTCATAGAGCTAAACCATAACAAGGTGCCGTATTATAGATAGCCGTTTTAAAATTCCCCCGATAATCAAACATTGTCAGTTATTCGACGTCTATTTATCTTGACTCTCCGGTTTCCTTTCCTCTTGAATTACTTATTCCGTCGACGTCCTACCACTTTTTCCATTTACCCAAGCCAGTTTTTGTTGTGGTATCATCAACCAAATAGAAAACGACCTTTCCTATCCATCAAGATCAAAACTCAGATGCCTTGCGTTTTCTTCGTTCCCCGTATTTGAATTGGGACCGGCGTAACCTTAACCCCAACTACGTTACAATCCGTCTCTTTATCAAATCAGACGATACTAACAAGATAAGAAAAAAACCTATGACATTTATTTAGAGATTAGTTTTTTTTTAGGGCGAGGTCAAAATCAAAGGATGTCAACTGTTAAAATCTTTAGAGCATATCCGTGCCTTATGATCTTCTATATACGAATGGAAGCCAACTCATATCCTAGATTAATAGCCCGGATATTGTTGACTACGTCTCATTCTATTGTGATTGAAGCCCTGCCTCAATCTAATAAGTCTTTAGATTCCAAACAGACCCACCTCTCACGTCCCAGATAGCCTACAGAAAGAAATAGCAACTGTATTGTACTATTTCCAATTCGATTGTTAAACAGTTTAAGACTACTTATTTAAAGATATAATATAAACTGCCTCTCCACGGCAAATTTACCTGGAGACAGATTGTATTATTCCTTTAAGATGACCTCCATGAACGCTCCTATATCTGTAATACTTATTTAAAGCTTTTTTTTCGCCATAACTATTGCCCTAAAAAACAAGCTCAACAAATTATAGTAATAAAATAATTATATGTTAAAAGTTCATCAAAGAAAAATAATGGAGAAGGTTCGTGACAGTTAAGTGTATGGTAAGGATAAAGGATTCATTACTTTATAACATGTCGTAGAGTCAACCTCGACCTTTTTGTGATTGCTATTATTTTATACTTTGTTTTATTGCTCTCTCAATAAAGAAAAAAGTGTTTAATTGTTCATTATAGGCAATAAAAATGATCATTAATTTTCTATAAATTTTTATGTTGTATATCTTTAAATTTTATGTTGTATTCAAATTACATCTACTCTCCGACAGTGTATATATTATCACTAATCCGTCTATCTGGTCACTCATATACTTCACACACTTTGGTTCTCGATACTTCGGTAGCCGCTAACTTTAACCAAATTTGTTCCGCACAGGCCCTCCGAACTTTGAAGGGCTGGTAAATGTATCTTCCGATTACCTCTTCGAATAACATGAACTGTTATCCGAACTTACTTATAGACTTCAACCACACTAGAGAAAAAATTAAGTTCGGTGGTACGAACTGTGGTATTAGCTCACGGAGCGTAGGTAGACTTAAGTGTTACTGGACGCGCGATGTCCCATGGTTTGTTCGGGTTCGAGTATTCCGAAGAAGGGTCGAACTGAAAACCATCGGTGGCGTTGCTTGGGCCAAAACTCCGACCTCATTAAGTTGAGCCAGTGGCCGATGAAAGAGACCTAACTATAAATCAAAAAGAAGCAAAGGACTATAAGATTTGCCCGAGCTTTCGCTTCAACTCTGATCCGATAAATGACTGATAAAAAGCTGTTCTACTTTTAACTAAAAGCAACAATCAAAATAAAGACAAAATTAAATAATAATTTTCAGGTTAAATTAAAAACCCTTAATATCAGATCTACAATATCGCTGAGGGATAAATGAGTGAAATAGTTTACTTCTCATTTTAAATATTTGATATGCAAGTACGGAGTGGAATGTCGCTTAAAAGCAGAACCTAGATTATTTAGTTGTAGCAAACCGGTGGATCTAATCTACCGGTAAAATCTACTGGTGGATTAAATTTAGTTAATTTAATATAAGATTTACCTGATGTTTCGAAGTACCTTAAAACTGAAACTTTATTCACTATATAAGTTAAATTTGTCTGAGGTATTTGAGATTCATTAGTCAAACGTCTTCTCTGAATAGTCTGAAACTTGGACAGGTTCAAGTTGTGTCGGAAGACAACTTATAGTTGGATTGTTTTGCTCTATCAGTAAGATCGACTCTGTCGCTTAAAGATTTCGATACCGAACTAACCCTTCAATTATTCCTCATTAATCCCTGTTCAACTTTGGATAGACCGAGACTGTGAACTTTGAGCCAAAACTAATTTCGGGTCTCAAGGTTCTTCGTTACAGTCTGCAGATGAGAATCAGCTCTAAGCGTTATGTTAATCTAAGTTCAATCATCTGTGGCTTAAAACGTTATATTGCTTAAGAGAGAAGCATTGAATCAAACTAGAAAACTTTTGTTTTAAAGTTTCAAATTGCACCAATTTAAGAAGCTATAAATCGCCAAAGTTTTATTATTAAGTTAGAAGGGCAAATTTTATTTACACATCTACGTATGTAGAGTTAGTTTATTATCTAAACTCGTATTTCTTTCATCACGTTTTGATTGACTGTTGTTATACAACAGAGCTGTCAGCTGTTTTACACTTTTATTAACATAAAAATTTGTTATTAGCGTCTTGCAGTTGGGAAGTGTTCTACACCATAGTTATTTCATAAGCGTTAACGCCAAAAATAAGAAGACAAAAAAAATTTTACTTTTCTAATAAATTACCTTTAAAATATTAAAAATAGTAAAATAATAGTTTAATATAGTTAAATTATAGGGACATTCTATTGCGTACTATATTATTCTTTTATTCTCGTAGATACATAAGAAACTAAATAGTTCTTTTGCACGTAGGGAAAATTTTATTGCTTCCGAGCTTAAGAAGGTAACGAAATCAACATAACCATTGTGAAGAAAGAACTTTTTTTATGTCACCTAATTCTAAAATGTCCGTATATGTAACCGTTTTATAGGCATCTGGTACCATTTTTGTATTCGGTCCATCTTTGAAATAGACAACCATCCCTAAAAAACAACATGTCTGATTCTAATGAAATTTGATGGATATGTAAAATTATCCCATTGCTATTATTTTATCTTCAAGTATCCATTCGTCCAATGATAGGACGTGAGCAAGTTATGTGCCATATTAATTGGCAGAATTTGTTTCTGCCGAGATGACCAAGGTAACGGCAATTCTGACATTTTGAAGGAAGACTTTTTTATGTCTTTGAATCCCAAAATTCCTGGACAGAAATCCGTTTAAAAAATCAGTGAACATAAACAGCTTGGTTTTCCGGTGAAATCCGCGTCACGAAGGGGATAAAGTCAGACGTTTCGCTTCCACTATTGGAAGCATTTTCAGGGGCAACTATAAATACGCCGTCCTTCACTCCTGTCGTCAGTATGTCTAGTTGTTGCTTCAAGTAGAAATCACGATGCACCACACCCCTGAAGATGGTTACAGTATTGGAAGCGAAACGTCGTCGGACTTCATCCCCTTCGTGATGCGGATTCCTCCGGAAAACCAAGCTGTTTATTACGAGTCTACCTGCGGGAGCCTTCGCATCAGTGAACATGTTTGGAGCATCGTGTCTATCTTTCGTTTAAGGACCACCATTAAAAACTAATTGTCTGATTTTTAATAATATTTCAATGTTAGGTTATAATTAGCCCATTGTTGGTCCCGTATTAATCTCAAATTTAATATTACTTAAAAGTAAGAGTGACTCCAGTGAGAATCGAAACAGCACCTTTTATTTATTGACACCTATATATGTTTAAAATTACTCATCCTATTTGAAGAAATGAGAATGATTTGATGTATGTTGCCTATTAATTTTAACCATCTCCGCACTGGAAATCATAAGATCGAATTCTCATGTGACCATTTTGTCCATTTATAGAAGGGAACGAAGTTATATGCTACACTGATTAGAATTGTGTTCTAAATTTTAATGTTATTGTCTATCTGTAATATAATTGTTGTTTATTACATTCTGTGTAATGTAAAGAACAATATAATTTAAAGTATAATTCGGCTTATCATAATTTAAATCTAGTGTGAAAACATAATAATCTGACTGACCTAAGTTGTTTATAAACACTTTATTACGATGCAATTTTTTAGTTAATCGCATATTATAATTGCAGACACAACTCTAGTTATTATCTGTATTTAATTGTCTTTAGATCTTTGAATATATTTTAATAATTAAATAAATATATTTTTAATTTGTTTGCACAGTCTACTTGTTAATTACCGTAATAGGGTAATAGCTGGCTTTATTAAACTCAATTGTGCTAAACTACACAATTGTACGTTTTACACAAAAACAATTGGTAATTGTAAACACTCCCATGTGATGCATATTAAACGCTTCTTTGTCGTCATAAATGTTAATAAGTTTGCAGACTAAATATGCATCTTTGTTGAACGTTTAACTTATTAGTGTTTTCAACAATTGATGGTTACTAGGCAATTACTAAATTACTCTGTTTATTGTAAAACTGTGCTATTCTTTTTGTTGAAGATGCATATAATTTAGTGAATAATTTCAATGTCGAAGGAAATAATGTTGCAAAAGAGAGGGGTTATCTTTTTATAAAGACTCCTATACACGATCATACATTTTGCGCAAAAACTTTGTGCATTTTGCGCAAAGTTTAGTTGAAAATAATGTTTGCGCAAACATCAAGCAGCCCCATACGTGGTCAAAATATTTGCGGAAGCATTTTGTTTGTGTATGGGGGCCTTAATGATAATTTATAATTAAAGTTATATGCATGAAAGGTCGTTCATAATAAGCTATGCGAGATTTTACTTATTACAAGTTGAAAAAGTGTCACAGTTATCTCAAAAGTGTTGTAAAAAAGCATTCTTTACTTCTTACTTGTAATAATTCTATGTAAAGATAACAGGAGAGTATCGAAAGGTAGTTTTGTTCGAATCTTATATAGTATTATTGTGTTATGGCGATGCTGAAGAAACACGAATTAGATAGAAATTTGGCGGCCTCTACAGTAATACATCTTAGTTAAAAGATATAGATCGTTAGAGAAGATTTATTAATTTGTATTCAAGATTCTCGTTCCCCTTGCTCTTGCCAAAGAACAATCTTGGAATCTTGGTTGTCCTCAATTTCTGGATTTGAATCTGGATTAATTTATTACTAAGGACCACCCCCGAACCCCCGGAAGGTTCTGCTGTTCTAAGCTTGGGGACCGATGATCCCGTCCAGAGTATGAAGTCGTTTCGTTTCTCCAACACAGGTTCCATTGTTCCTAGATTTATGTTCCTCGTGCCTTTTGTTCCTAAGCTATGATTTTACGTTTGTTTTTGTGCTTCATAATAGGGACCTTCACTTGAATAACGGCCCATCTCATCAATCCGTCTCTGCTCTGACGGCTTTTAATTGATTTTTTTTTGTCTATTTTGATTCTATTCCAACAATGAGACGTTTAAAAGAAAAAAGGCCGTATATCTCTGTGTGTTTGATTTTTTTTGTTGTGAATTTTTTTTATATCTACATAACTATAATATGCATTAATTATTATTTAAATTTATTAATGATGTATTACTTATTCAAATTATTAATATAATCTAGTATTGTTCAAAAACATCCACAACCATGAATTCAAGTTAAATAAAAGTAAAAAGAAAATTAATTTTGTTAAATAAATTACGTAGGAGATAGATTTTATTTACAAATATAATCAATTTAAGATGAAAATTTAAAATTGGATTTTACGAGTATTTAAGCTAAGTACTCAGACGCGTATACTAGTTTTCTATTCTATGCGTCATTAATTTAATTATTATGACTAGGAAGGATAGTAGGAAGTAACACGACAAACTTGTTACCACTATTTTGTATTAAATTCATATAATATCATCTTCAGTGTGCGTGTTAACTTAGTACGAGTGAATTCTGTACTAGGCTAACTATTTTACAAACTTTTATAACAGTACTGTTAGTTTGTCATAAAAGTTTTAAAATAGTTAGCTTATAGTATTACAGAATTGACACAGAGGTTAGCATAAAGGTCACAGAGTTAACATGTACTCGGAAGATAATACCATATGTCGAAACGCGAATTTCAATATAAAATTGTTGTGACAATATTCTTTGTGTTACTTTCTACCAACCTATCTTGTCGTAATTATGATGTGGAACCGCAAAATCTCAGTCAAAACAACCAATTATTTATTAATTTCATTATTAAGAATTTTATTTAAATAATTTGGTACTTTTTTACTCACTCTAAGGTGGGTAACAATGTAAATTAGGTCGGATATGGCAAGATTTTACATGGTTACTCACCGCTTGTTTACATTGTTGCGTTTGACATTTTTTTTAAAATAAATTGACAATCTTAACTAGAGAAAGTTCAAATATTCCTTTGGGATCCAAATTTTGACCATATTTTGAGATTTTTCCTTTGGGACAAAGGAATATCACACTTCTATAAATTAAAATCACAACATCCGTTAGTCTAACTATCTACTAAGGCAAAGTAACCTTTAATCCAATAAATTTTGAAGACAAGAATTCTCTTGGATTTAATAATAAATAAAAAATAAATAACTAAATTTGGATTTGTAACAAAGTAAAAGAGTGCCATTAAGGAGTCTATTTTACATATATGTATATTAAATTTAAATTTTATAATAATATATAGGTTACACTTAGGTATTACATGACATTTATTTCTTCTTATAACTTGTCATTGCATATTTTATTATTTACTCTTTTTCATATCAAACCTCTAATCAGTCAATAGTCAATAAATATTCTATTAAACAATTCAGCTATAACTTTTAATCAGTCAAGAGGGGGACATTCAATAACAATGTGTTGTTAAAAAGAATTGACCATTGCCCTTCTGACCTAAAAACCTCAAAAGCATATAATTCAATGTCTTGGAATATAAATAATATTTTGATGAGGTCTCTTCAGAAAGGGTCATCAGTGCCGGACTGTTAACCACGTCTTTTGTGCGAAAAAAAAAAATGCCTCGTCGTCGAGAATACCCTCTCTATAGAAATATAAAAATCCTTCCGCTCAACAAGCTTCCAGATTATTTTGTCTATTATAATTCTTTTCGATTTCGCTTACATTCTAACCGTGTTTGTTTCGCCTTCGGATCCAGGGTATCTGAATAGGTTTTAAGGCGGTGAAGAGGTGCTCTTGGATGCGTCATGGTATTTGGCGTAGTGCGTGTTGAATTTGTAGGCCCATCAACTGACTAACGGTCCGCCCCGATGTCTCCTATTCACAGATTCTATTGTTGTCCTATTGGTTTCACATTCCGAACTAGTACCGCTATTATCCGATTGAGGGTGTTTGTCTCTCGCATCGTATTCCCTATTATTTCGGATATAGATTGCAGTGAAGATGATAACATTTGTTTTTATTATGCCGTTTCATAGTTGTTTATGATACTGTTTTTTTTTTTTGCAAACAACCTACTATCCTGGTTTTTATTTGCTCAGTGCGTATTCTTTGTAAGTACAGATAACTTTATTTATTTATGTCAAAAGTTCATATTGATAAAATGCTAATCCCATAACAGTATTACTAACCTATAGGGTAGGTTGTTGTACCTTGGAACACTTTTTAAATTTTTTTTTTTCAGTTGGTGTGTAACGGTTTTTAACGTTTTATAGTGACATAACTTACCTTTGTGTAAATCTCAATCAGCCCATATTTTTCTTTTTGAATAAAACAGTACAACAAAAATACTAAAAATTATTTTAAAAAAGCAAAAAATGTGTTCCAAGGTACAATATGCTCGTGTACCTTGGAACACACCCTCTTGTACCTTGGAACGCGCCCTTTTACCTTAAAAAACAAATGGAAAATGAGG
>KZ651350.1:845572-868075 GCA_001010745.2 Gerris buenoi
GAGGCGTTGTGTTCCAAGGTACAAGAGGGGACGCATTTTACAAACATGGCGACTAACGCTAAGAACTTAGGCTTAACATATTCAAATAACTTATGAAAATACTCACCAATCAATGCTGAAATCAACAAGCGGTGATTGGGCCTCAACAAGAACACCCTCTTAATACTAAAAATCGAAAAAGATGGGGAAAACTTTTTACTTTTGCACTTCAAAACAAACTTTTTCCCACAGCGTCCACGTGTTTCACGTGATCCACATGAAACTAACTCTACGGCTTCCTAGCGGCTAGTTCTTCAACATAGTTGAATTTCAGCTCGCTAGGTACCAGGACTACTCAGAAATGGAAAGTGTTCCAAGGTACACTATGCCCAATGTACAACAACCTACCCTACGTAGTACAATTATTGTTACAATAATACATTAACTGTTTTTAAAATTTGCCCTTAGAAGCACCAGAATTGTCCTCAAACTTATTCTCACATTCTTAGATGCATAATCAATGTACACTTTTATACTCTCAGATTTTGTATAAATATACATATTATATTTTGTGTTATTGTGTATTCTTCCGTTAACACGTACCAATTATTTAGTTTTTATAGATTTTTTTTACTTAACGAAATACATTGTGGTATCCCTTTAAGACATCAGAGGGAACATTTTCAGTCTCGAATCTGTTATTTGTCGGTTTGCGCCTATTCCTTTCTCATTGCATACACAAAAAAATCATTTACCCCTTTATTTTCATTACTTCCAAGCTTACCGAAGTTAACCGAAGAAATGTGATCATTCTAAAGAACAATTTGTTTTTTCTCTCTCTCTTAATTGAAAAATACTTTTCCAAAAATGCGTTTCTGACACCAGGGAGCATTTTTGCGATCTCATATCTATTTGTCGGGTCCTTTAATTTAAGATATTTGCATACCATATCTTAAAAATGTCTCGTTTGAATGTCCCTCACTAATTAGTAGATTTTTTTACTAACGCAAGAATCTTAAAAGATTCTTCTCAGATCTTTAAGAAATTTGAATAGTTTGTCTAAAGTCCGCTGATTGCAGATGGCCCTATATTTTTCTCTATAGGTTGTAACCTATCACCATCTTGATTAGAGACGTACCTTCTAGAAATTTGTTAGTTAAAATACTTTTAAGATTATGAATATTGTCTACTTTTCAGTCTCTAAATTTGTATAAAAAACTCCTTTTCCACTTTGCGCTGAGTGAAAATGGAAAAAGTCGATAAGTGGTAGTGTTATCAATTAACTTGATTAATATTCGATCAGTGTATTTCTTTGTTTGAATAAAGTTATTTAACATTCGTTTCTTATTAATTTGTTAAGTGTTCAGTTGTCATTCAAGTTACCAAACGTAATGAAGCAAATAAAAACTTTTCGCTATTTTAACTGTAAAGTATAAGTGTGAAGTTGACAAGAAATAAAAGGAGCTTTATGAGAAAAACGTTACTTTTTTAATTAGTTTCTTTTTTTTATCTAAAAAATTTATTTATTTCACTTTTTATTTTTGTAATTTTCCTTGTCTAGAAAAGGGAATATGAAGTTAACTCGAGAAAAACAAAAAGTTTTTCCTTCGGACAAACAGTCTCCTAGTTCGACATCATTTCGTAAAAAGCTTTACGAAATTTAATTAAGAGGGTATCTGAATAGGTTTTAAGGCGGTGAAGAGGTGCTCTTGGATGCGTCATGGTATTTGGCGTAGTGCGTGTTGAATTTGTAGGCCCATCAACTGACTAACGGTCCGCCCCGATGTCTCCTATTCACAGATTCTATTGTTGTCTTATTGGTTTCACATTCCGAACTAGTACCGCTATTATCCGATTGAGGGTNCAGGGTATGATTTCTCTGAATATATAAGTCAATTTGCATACTCGTAGAAATCGGTTCAGTAGTTTTAGGCTCCACCAGTCTACATATACGAGATACTGACTTTTTTTAAAAAAAAAACTACTTTATTGGACTGTTAATGAATAAAGAAGGAAGTCTTTCCATTAATAGTTTTTCGTGCAACTAGTGCGCAAAGTGGCACTTGGTTGCACTTGCACTCGAGACAAATAATTACACACGAGGGCGGAAAGGTTTGAGGTGAGTGTAGCAAAGACACTTTAAAGCTCGAGTTCCACATTAAATTTTACCTACAATCAGTAAATCTGTAAATAAAATATAAAATTATAGAGTGTTCATCAACATGTAAAAGGTTTTACAATATCAACTAAACCAGCTGTTTTGTTAATAGCCAGTGTTGCCTTTTTTTTGCCTGATTCTGCAAACTTGACCATTAGTACAGTAAAATTAGGCTCCAACCCAAACATCCAAAAAAAAAAAGTTCTACCCCACGCCAAATTGTTCTATACCCTCCTCGTAGTAAGTGATAAAAAGTTGCACGACTTGCAGCGTCGGGTTTGGCAGGGAGGGGGGCAGAAAGGGGGGTAAAAGGGTATTTTTAATAGTTTTTCGCAAATATCTCGAAAACTATGAGGTTTAGCGCTAACTTTGTTATATACGAAATTAATCTGCATAAAATTTAATTTATTTATTTAATTAAGCATTTTTGTCCTGAAGTTAACGACTACGGAAAAGGTGAAAATAGCACTATTTTCCATTTTCCTTGAAACTTTTTGGAAAGATTTTTATTGTAGTTAGGACAAGTTAGGGTAGCGAAAAAAATATATCTGATCTAAAACAAATATATCTGTGTAATACCTGCGAAATACGTGAAAAACTGAAAAAAATCTAAATTTTTTTAAGTTTTTTTCCATATGACCGTAAACTATGTGTTTTTCGGTATTAGTCGATATTACTATTTTTAAAGTTCAGTAAATTCGCAGCAACATAAGCCTAAATCCAGCTCTACAAAACTAATTTTTATCGAGATATGACACGTCAAAAATGGTCAATTATTTCAAAAAAATTAAAATTTTAAGTTTTGCTCTCGTTTTGGGCTAAATATCGGCATAAAACCGCAAACCTACGAGAAAAGTCGTAAGAACTAAAGTTGTTGTAAATTTAATTGGCTTTCTTTTACGTCCAACGGCTAATCTGTACGTCCAATAGTTACCGAGATATGACTCTTCGAAAATTAGCAGTTTTTCCAAAAAAAATTGAAATTTTTATACTGTTCTTGTTTCAGGCCGAATATCGGCATGAAATCGCTCACCTACGTGAAAAGCCATAAGAAACGAAGTTGTAGTAAATTTATTTGGCTTTTAGACAAGCATAAAATGGAACCTGTAGACGAAATAGTTTTCTTGCAATCGTAAAAAAAACAAAAAAAAGGAAAATTCTATGTTTTAAGAAATTAACCTAAACCACTTCCAATAACAACTTTCGGGCATTTGGTGAAAGAAAAATGTGTGGAATCATGTTTTAAAATGGAAAAGTGTAATTAATTACATATATTTACATTTCATATTAAAAAGTATTGGTAATCAGTAATAATTATATGGCGGTTGATGACGATCGCATTCCAGGACTGAAGGGGAAGACCCCTTCAGTCCCGGGCAAACGTGCAAGGTCCACCTTCACGTTGGCTGCTGATTTGACAAACAGGCGGAACCAGGTCCATCAGGTTATTTCGAAGCTTCAAACTTAGGCTCACATTCATTTAAATTGAAAATGTGCTGCTCTTCAAGTATTTTTGATAAGTTCCAAGCAAACTAGAAAATAGTGATATGTTTCTCCTTCATAACTCCGTAATCCTTAACTTCAGCACAAAAATGTTTAAGTCCATTTCTGTTCAAAATTTTATGTAGATTAATTTTGTATGTAACAAAGTTAGCGCTAAACCTCATAGTTTTCGAGATATTTGTGAAAAACTATTAAAAATACCCTTTTACCCCCCTTTCCACCCCCCCTACCTGCCAAACCCGACGCTGCAAGTCGTGCAACTTTTTATCACTTACTATGAGGAGGGTATAGAACAATTTGGCGTGGGTTTTGTCTTTTTTTTTGGATGTTTGGGTTTGGACAATTTTTGAGCTAATTTTACTGTACTACATCGAATCCGCTGTTTTATTGTGATAACAACCACTTTATCGTTCAACTGTAGGAAAAATAATTTTATTATTCTTATGTTCATGTGCAAGAATAATAAATTCAAGTGGGGATACTTAATTAGGAATTAAGAAAGAACTATCTCATTTAAAAGTAATTTTGTTTTTCTTGTATACATAAGCAGCACATGATTAGGAATAAATAAAGGTTCCTCCTTTAAAAGTAACTTTATCGTAAAATTAAATCAAGTAGATAATCAATCATTATTAACAATCATTATTCCTTATAATTGTGCAGAGTAAACTATGTATAAAAAAATATTCTGTATCTAAAATACAAATTAGAAACGTAAAAACAAATGAGTCGAGATTTGTATTTAAATCTTAATTTTAAGTCACAAATTATAGAATCAATTGAAATTCCTATTTTAGCTCGTAAATTTTCCCTCTTTAAACTTAAGTCTGACAAAGCTTGTTAAGAGTAGTAAGGAGTTGTTAGTAAAGATAGTCTAGGAGTTGACTCTACAAGTTGTCTCAAATCTTTAAGCAGCTTAGAGACCTGTCGCCGGTAAGTAGGAAAATAGCCCGCTATTTTCCCTACAATACATGTATCTCTTATTTTTTTAAGTTCTAATATTATTATTTTCCTTCCCTAAAAATCTATTATTCTATCACCTTATATAAATCACGTATCACGTTTAACTTTTTGATTTATTTCGACTTTTTTTTGTTTCCTTAACTTCGTAAAAACGTTACTGTTTAAGGTTTAAATTATGTTCAGTTGAGCTTCAATTGAAAGACATTCTGATTTTATAGAATAAAGAGTATATCGACTGTGTACCTGCAAAACCTTGTAACCCCAAAAACTAAATTTTCCAGGAGAAGCAAAAAACGTTGTTTTTGTACACTTAAATTAAATGATAAAAACTAAATTCAATTTTTAAGTTTTTTGGTAGTTTTCATACTACGGGAAGTTTAAATTAATTTAAATAAAATTATAATCATTATTAACACTGGGAGACAGACAGTGAGAAATAGACTCCAGCGCCGGGATTTGAACCACGGGCCTCTGTATTTACAGTACAGTGCTCTTACTAACTAAGCTACGCGGGAGAATGATTTTTCTCTGCCGTAACCGATGTCAATTTATGACATTAGAACTAAACCGAGAATTAACGCTTATGATTATAGAGTACTCAATTAGTACCTGTACCTAGTACAATCAATTCGAAATTCAATTTTTAAGTTTTTGGTAGTTTTCATACTATGGAAAGTTTAAATTAAAATAGATAAATACGAAGTATTACAATAATTTCTATAAAAAATCATTGATTTAGGCTTACTAGCTTTTGCATATAGGTAAATAATAATATCTATCAAAAAATGCAATAAAAAAAATTCTCGATTTTGAGGGTTACGAGGTATTGCAGGTACACAGTCGATATAGAAACATTAATATTAAAATTCTATACATTTCTGACGTGATTAACAAGCGTTTATAGAAAAATATGTATATGGCGAATAAAAAAAAAGCAGCAAAAAAGCAAAAACACAATCGTGATATTATGATATATTTTAAGGTCTGTTAATGCTTCATAAAAAGATGAAACTCAAACAAGATTCTATTGAAAGTAAAATTAACCAGCTAAACAGTAGCCAAATCAGTCATTAAAACCGCAAGATAGTAACGGAAGAAAATTTTCGTAAATGCTCTTAATTTTGGCGATGATTCAGAATTGATTGATTTAAAATCAAACAAAAATAACATAAATCATGTTATTTTTGTTTAGTCAGAGAGTCTAAAATGCATTAATGGTCCAGTTCGTGCTCGAGGATTAGCCAGACCAGGTAAAAGTTCAATTCGTGCCCGCCGTTTTTATCTTAATGTGTACTTATATGAATAAGTCGATTTATTGTTTAATTATTTATTTTTATTATCATATATGTATGTTAATATATCTTTATTTGCTTGGTTTCAGGTGAGTTTCTTTTTTAACTGGGCATAACGAACTTCGTAAATCCAATTTGCATTATTGCGTAAGTTATTACTATTATTTATAATAATAATTTTATTANAGTTATTACTATTATTTATAATAATAATTATATTATTATTTAATTTATTTTTTTAAAAAGAGCTTTTTTTATTACGTCTATTTACTACACTATAGTACGAACGAATAACCCAATATTGTGGCTATTAATCTAGGCTTTGGCTATATTGTTGAACAAATGTCACCGTCAAGTCTATAAAAATGTTGACATCAGAGAACATTCTTGGTCTCCTGTCAGTCTGTTCGTCTTTCGAATCTAATCATCTTATTTGATAAAGTGTGATGGTTGGTTATAATCATTAGCCCATTTTTTGATCCCATATTCAACGTTCTGCGCCCCATTGCTTTCTCTTCTACATTTGTGCCATTTTTTTTCTTAAAAATCCTAAAATTTAAATGCTCATTTTGATGATTTGTCAAATTTGGGCCTAAATTTTTCCATATTGAAGTTTTGTCCGTTTGCGCTTAATAAATATTAAATTAAAAAAGTATTACCCCTCTGAAAATTCAATTATACTTTCACAGTAATATGATACATATGTGATAATGTGATTTACACTTATTGCAAGACTTTTTATTAAGGAACAAAAAAGAAAATTGAAAGACATTGACTCGATTCACTACAAGGTATAATTGTTTTAGGATTTTTTTAATTATTTAAATTGCTATTTACGTAATTATAACCTCATTTAACTAGTTATAATCTACTAGACTTTAAACTAGATTTTAAATAGTTAGACCTATAGAAAAAAATGGTTCGAGACTACTCTGACAATCTTTCTCATTTAAGGTTCATCATTGCTTAGCCAAGTGTTTTACATTTATTAGTTTTCGTATGTATATTTAATTATTATTAAACATTGGATCAAAATGTATCATAAAAATAATTTCTCCTCGGCGGGAAAATTAGATTTCTCTCAGGAAAACAGCTTATATTGTTAGATTCGTATTTAAATGGACTACATTTTAGATTTTTTTTTAAATTAAAATAATTGTCGGAGCCGTTTACGAAAAATAATTTGTTTCCACGTTTTTAGGGGGTTGAGCCCCCAAATTTAGAACTAAAATTAATTTCTCGATTTAACCTCAAGGTATGATTTTTCAGAACATGTATCCCACATTTCGTCACAATCGGCCTATTAGATTATGCTCCAAGCTTCTGCACAGACTCAAAGGTGCAAATATCATCAAAATCTCAATATCGAATTTTGCGCTATCGCACAATATTTTTTTTAATATAGAAAAGACTTTATTCAGCAACTTCCTTTTTCCGTGGAAATATTTTATTGTTACAGTAGTGTATAAACTTGATGAAGCATTAAAGAAAAATAGAAAAATTATGTTGATAGAACAACACTTTTGCCGGTTATTTATACTGCTTTTAACTAATAAATTCTGTTTTTCCTGGTTTCTTTACAAAAAAGGCAAAGGTTTAATCAGTGTAAACCTTTCTTCAGACAGATTTAGTCTGAGGAAGTATAAAATTTACAAGACGTTTCAAGAAATTCCTTTTGTAATTGCAACAAGGCTAAGAGTGGAGATTTCCTTTAATGTCCTTTTGAGTTTTAGTTGCACCTTAGAGCCTGTTTTTTCTTTTAATTTTATGTGTGAACAGAGATAGTGTGGTCCTTTTGGTGTACTAAGTTCAGGGAGGGATAAGGCGGAGACCTCGTGGCTCCAGGGGTACCCTGAGGAAGGTCGCGTGTGAAGAATGCAGCGATCAATAGGGCCGTCCCGTGCCCTAGATTCCCTCTTAGCTTTACTCTATCTTTTTCACTACACCCCTCCCCCCTCGTGTCGACCTTATGCATACTTCGTCACGTCAAATCTCATCGATTTCCTACTATTTTTCCTCGTCGCCGCCTTTTGAATTTTCAAATCGAGTCGTAAAAAAAAAAAACGACTAACATGATAAAGAGTATAGGTTCGTATAAGGTTCCCTGTAGAACTCCTGAAAAGTCATCAAAGTTTTATGAACTAAACTGTTTTTTTCAGTTTAACCCTGAATGACTTCGGAATCTTGCACCTTGCACTTTTATTGCTCGTATATTACCACCGACATTTTATTCTGAGAAAATAAAATATCTCTTTTATAACAATACACCTTAGCTTTTTTTTCTCCCTCTGTCGTTATTCACGTGTAAAACATTAAATTTATCTAACTCCCTCTGCAACATTTTATTATTATATTTTAACCTTTTAGAAATAAAAACTAGGGCACATTGAAGCTCTTGGAAATGATCTATTCACATAATGTCTTTACGGGAGAGGAAAAAAAGGAATTCAAATTTAAAAATAAAAATCTATAGCCTTTGTGTTAAAATGTTTTTTAAAGAAAATTAAAGCCGTACATGTGTTTTGTTATTTGTCAATTCCATTACAGTATTTTTAAACATTTTAAAATAATATATATTTTTTTAAATATCTTTGTACAAATTAATATGATAAACTGTCGGTAATTTAAATAAGCAAAGGTCTTTAAATCCTATTTTAAATAAAGCCTTACTGACATAATAATAAGAATATGTAGGTATAAAAGATTTTTTTTTTCAAAAAAGATAATTGCGATAAAATTAAATAGTATTGCTTTCAATTAATTACTTTTTATACATTGGTTAAATTTAATCCTTCTCACTCTCTATTTTTTAAAAAAAGCTACTTTTTTACATCAGTACTATTGGCTTTTACTCTGTTATTCGTTATATAGGGTGACTAGCGATATATCGCCAGTCATCCTGGTCAAATTTTATAATTTTTTTAAGATCGCGTACCTTTTCTCATAAAAACACTTATTTCTCTAAAAGTATAAAAGCCAGAACAAAGGTGTGTAATTTGCACGCCCTCAAATTACATGACAAAAAATTTATACAAATTTTATTTTTAAGAAAAACTTAAAAAATAAATTGTTTTGCGGTTCCATGACATGGTAAAGAACCGAGCTAACTTTTCGGACTTCAGGAAAAACATTGATTTGACCCATGGTTTATACAGTGTTTTTTGTAGCCCTCCTGATACGCAGAACAACCTACTTCATTTTTTCACATATATCGCCAGTCACCCTGTATTTATGATAATATTTTCGCGCTTTAATGCTTTAGAATAAATTAATTTATAAAATTATATATTTCCCAGCTTACAATAACCAATATGCTTGAAATATTTTAACATTTAACCAGCGATATATTTTGATGTTATGGCATTTTTTTACTCTCTCATATAAGCTGTGTGTATAAAGAGAAAGTATTGTGAAGGCGCGTGGAACTCGATTTTAGGATTTTGAAATTTTGACGTTTAAATTTACCTCATTCCAAAAAGTGTTTTCATAAAAATGTCTGTCTGTAGTCAGGAGTCTGTCGTCTGTAATCTGTGGACACTCGTGGAGCCTAAGTTATATTGTACCGATTTCGATTAAATTTGGCATAAATGTTTAGATAAATCATACTTTTAGGAGAAATCGATAAATTAATTTGTCCCAATAAATAATTCTTAGAAACGGTTAACGATTTTGATTTAACACTTATATTTTAAGGCTTTCGAGGTCATCCTAGAAACACTTATGTCCGTCCGTCGCATCTTGGAGTATATCCCCCAAACTACTGTAGCTAGAAAATAGAAATTTGGTATAAAACTTTTTTGGACTTAGATTTTTAGACTTAGATCGCAAGATTATATATTTTTTGTAATTTTTAAGTTGGGTATCATTTTAAAGGTATTAAAATTTGGATTTCAAATATACATCGCGTTTTCAAAATGACGGCCATTTTACCCCCGAGAAATTAAAACAAACATCTAAAAAAAAGTCTGCACTACCCCATTAAGACAGGTCCTACAAATAATGCATAAATACAAAAATATACATTTCTGTGGTCCAAAGATATTTCTGGGACAAAAAGTCAAATTTTAGGGGGCCGTAACCACGGAGCCCTAAAATTTGTATTATTTGAAAATTTGAAGTTTGGTATAATTTTCAAGGTATTGGAATTTGAAGTAAGGTAAGTGAAAGGAAGTAAGCTCGAGTGTAAAAACTATGTAGGGATTGCTCTGCTTAGCACAGACTACGAATTATTTTCTCGGGTACTCCTAAATCGACTAAGACTCTTGACGGAGAAGGTGATTACCAAGCTTCCGTACTGCTAGAAGTACAGTGGACCAAATTTTTGTTTTGCGATAGTTTTGTGAGAAGGGTGGGAGTTTATTGAGCCAACTCTTTGTGAAATTTTGGCAGGTTCTTGGTAGTGTCAGCAAAATACAACTCTGGAACGGAATGAAGGAATATATATGTCTAAAGAACTCCTGAGAAAAAGTGCGGGAAGCTGTCTAGCATATTCGATTTTGTCGACTGGGATAAAGAAAGGAGATCTACATGTTCGCTGTTTAACATAGCTCTTGAGTGTGTTCGCCAGTGTCAGCGGGTCTTGCTATACGAACGGACCGAAGTTACTAATTACGTTGACGCTATTGGTTAAACTTCCCTGCTGGATGTGTGTGGTATTGTTTCGATATTTGAAGGCGTCTGTGGATAGGTCAGAATGAAAATGAACCACCATTTCGAAAGGGTGCGGAGTCATTTAAATATTTGGGCGCGACCATTACATCTGAGAACACATGAAGAACCATGATTTACGCCCGGATCCAAGCCACCAGTAGATGCCTCCATAGTCTTTCAAGTCTCTTCAAATGCTCGACCTTCTAATAGTTACTCACATTCAGCTTTATAAGACGTTAGTTCGTTATATACTTGTAAAACATGGACCACAAACAATGCAGAGGAACGAGTTATTCTTGTGTTCGAGAGAGAAGTTTTTGGCCCGGTGATAAACGCCCAGGACAAGGCAGGACTAACGGCGAACTTGAGGAGCTCTATGTTCCGGTATTCTAGCTTGGTAGGTGACCCAACCAGGGTTGTTACGGTCAGTAAGAAGACGAAAACCATATAGAAAAACAAATAATAGTTTGTAAAAGGATAATTACACAGTACCGTCTGCTATATACAGTAATAAATCCTTAAGAACTATATTTAACCAATTAATATTATATAATTATCAGTAGGTTAATTATACCAATTTTGTAGGTATTTTTTTTTTCTAAAGAGCTTAATGTAACTAAAAAAGAAAAAAAAAATAGAAGATACTGAATAATGGTAAATACACTTTAAATATATTATTTTTATTAGAAAGGCAGCTCTTATACACTATAAAAATACGTCTATTAGAAAGGATACTCCATCAGTACAGGGAATATAAAGTAAAAATATGTACGAGTATATTAGAAAGGATACTCCAGTATGGGAACAATAAAGAAAAAATGTCTATTAAATAGGACACTGCAATGACTATAAAGTAATAAAATGATCTTAAAAAGAAAAGGATATACGGCATTGGTAGTGCACAGTAAAAGTTATGTATATGAAACAGTTTGTCTGAGTGGTCTGGGACCGATTTGTTTATTCAGTAATTTATTTATGGTTTTTTTTTTTTTTTTAGTTGACANTTTGTACAAATTAATATGATAAACTGTCGGTAATTTAAATAAGCAAAGGTCTTTAAATCCTATTTTAAATAAAGCCTTACTGACATAATAATAAGAATATGTAGGTATAAAAGATTTTTTTTTTCAAAAAAGATAATTGCGATAAAATTAAATAGTATTGCTTTCAATTAATTACTTTTTATACATTGGTTAAATTTAATCCTTCTCACTCTCTATTTTTTAAAAAAAGCTACTTTTTTACATCAGTACTATTGGCTTTTACTCTGTTATTCGTTATATAGGGTGACTAGCGATATATCGCCAGTCATCCTGGTCAAATTTTATAATTTTTTTAAGATCGCGTACCTTTTCTCATAAAAACACTTATTTCTCTAAAAGTATAAAAGCCAGAACAAAGGTGTGTAATTTGCACGCCCTCAAATTACATGACAAAAAATTTATACAAATTTTATTTTTAAGAAAAACTTAAAAAATAAATTGTTTTGCGGTTCCATGACATGGTAAAGAACCGAGCTAACTTTTCGGACTTCAGGAAAAACATTGATTTGACCCATGGTTTATACAGTGTTTTTTGTAGCCCTCCTGATACGCAGAACAACCTACTTCATTTTTTCACATATATCGCCAGTCACCCTGTATTTATGATAATATTTTCGCGCTTTAATGCTTTAGAATAAATTAATTTATAAAATTATATATTTCCCAGCTTACAATAACCAATATGCTTGAAATATTTTAACATTTAACCAGCGATATATTTTGATGTTATGGCATTTTTTTACTCTCTCATATAAGCTGTGTGTATAAAGAGAAAGTATTGTGAAGGCGCGTGGAACTCGATTTTAGGATTTTGAAATTTTGACGTTTAAATTCACCTCATTCCAAAAAGTGTTTTCATAAAAATGTCTGTCTGTAGTCAGGAGTCTGTCGTCTGTAATCTGTGGACACTCGTGGAGCCTAAGTTATATTGTACCGATTTCGATTAAATTTGGCATAAATGTTTAGATAAATCATACTTTTAGGAGAAATCNATCAGGTTTGCGCAAACATGATGTTTGACATGTATGGCCTAAATTTGCCCAACATCAGGTTTGCGCAAACATGATGTTTGACATGTATGGCCTAAATTTGCCCAACATCAGGTTTGCGCAAACATGATGTTTGACATGTATGGCCTAAATTTGCCCAACATCAGGTTTGCGCAAACATGATGTTTGACATGTATGGCCTAAATTTGCCCAACATCAGGTTTGCGCAAACATGATGTTTGACATGTATGGCCTAAATTTGCCCAACATCAGGTTTGCGCAAACATGATGTTTGACATGTATGGCCTAAATTTGCCCAACATCAGGTTTGCGCAAACATGATGTTTGACATGTATGGCCTAAATTTGCCCAACATCAGGTTTGCGCAAACATGATGTTTGACATGTATGGCCTAAATTTGCCCAACATCAGGTTTGCGCAAACATGATGTTTGACATGTATGGCCTAAATTTGCCCAACATCAGGTTTGCGCAAACATGATGTTTGACATGTATGGCCTAAATTTGCCCAACATCAGGTTTGCGCAAACATGATGTTTGACATGTATGGCCTAAATTTGCCCAACATCAGGTTTGCGCAAACATGATGTTTGACATGTATGGCCTAAATTTGCCCAACATCAGGTTTGCGCAAACATGATGTTTGACATGTATGGCCTAAATTTGCCCAACATCAGGTTTGCGCAAACATGATGTTTGACATGTATGGCCTAAATTTGCCCAACATCAGGTTTGCGCAAACATGATGTTTGACATGTATGGCCTAAATTTGCCCAACATCAGGTTTGCGCAAACATGATGTTTGACATGTATGGCCTAAATTTGCCCAACATCAGGTTTGCGCAAACATGATGTTTGACATGTATGGCCTAAATTTGCCCAACATCAGGTTTGCGCAAACATGATGTTTGACATGTATGGCCTAAATTTGCCCAACATCAGGTTTGCGCAAACATGATGTTTGACATGTATGGCCTAAATTTGCCCAACATCAGGTTTGCGCAAACATGATGTTTGACATGTATGGCCTAAATTTGCCCAACATCAGGTTTGCGCAAACATGATGTTTGACATGTATGGCCTAAATTTGCCCAACATCAGGTTTGCGCAAACATGATGTTTGACATGTATGGCCTAAATTTGCCCAACATCAGGTTTGCGCAAACATGATGTTTGACATGTATGGCCTAAATTTGCCCAACATCAGGTTTGCGCAAACATGATGTTTGACATGTATGGCCTAAATTTGCCCAACATCAGGTTTGCGCAAACATGATGTTTGACATGTATGGCCTAAATTTGCCCAACATCAGGTTTGCGCAAACATGATGTTTGACATGTATGGCCTAAATTTGCCCAACATCAGGTTTGCGCAAACATGATGTTTGACATGTATGGCCTAAATTTGCCCAACATCAGGTTTGCGCAAACATGATGTTTGACATGTATGGCCTAAATTTGCCCAACATCAGGTTTGCGCAAACATGATGTTTGACATGTATGGCCTAAATTTGCCCAACATCAGGTTTGCGCAAACATGATGTTTGACATGTATGGCCTAAATTTGCCCAACATCAGGTTTGCGCAAACATGATGTTTGACATGTATGGCCTAAATTTGCCCAACATCAGGTTTGCGCAAACATGATGTTTGACATGTATGGCCTAAATTTGCCCAACATCAGGTTTGCGCAAACATGATGTTTGACATGTATGGCCTAAATTTGCCCAACATCAGGTTTGCGCAAACATGATGTTTGACATGTATGGCCTAAATTTGCCCAACATCAGGTTTGCGCAAACATGATGTTTGACATGTATGGCCTAAATTTGCCCAACATCAGGTTTGCGCAAACATGATGTTTGACATGTATGGCCTAAATTTGCCCAACATCAGGTTTGCGCAAACATGATGTTTGACATGTATGGCCTAAATTTGCCCAACATCAGGTTTGCGCAAACATGATGTTTGACATGTATGGCCTAAATTTGCCCAACATCAGGTTTGCGCAAACATGATGTTTGACATGTATGGCCTAAATTTGCCCAACATCAGGTTTGCGCAAACATGATGTTTGACATGTATGGCCTAAATTTGCCCAACATCAGGTTTGCGCAAACATGATGTTTGACATGTATGGCCTAAATTTGCCCAACATCAGGTTTGCGCAAACATGATGTTTGACATGTATGGCCTAAATTTGCCCAACATCAGGTTTGCGCAAACATGATGTTTGACATGTATGGCCTAAATTTGCCCAACATCAGGTTTGCGCAAACATGATGTTTGACATGTATGGCCTAAATTTGCCCAACATCAGGTTTGCGCAAACATGATGTTTGACATGTATGGCCTAAATTTGCCCAACATCAGGTTTGCGCAAACATGATGTTTGACATGTATGGCCTAAATTTGCCCAACATCAGGTTTGCGCAAACATGATGTTTGACATGTATGGCCTAAATTTGCCCAACATCAGGTTTGCGCAAACATGATGTTTGACATGTATGGCCTAAATTTGCCCAACATCAGGTTTGCGCAAACATGATGTTTGACATGTATGGCCTAAATTTGCCCAACATCAGGTTTGCGCAAACATGATGTTTGACATGTATGGCCTAAATTTGCCCAACATCAGGTTTGCGCAAACATGATGTTTGACATGTATGGCCTAAATTTGCCCAACATCAGGTTTGCGCAAACATGATGTTTGACATGTATGGCCTAAATTTGCCCAACATCAGGTTTGCGCAAACATGATGTTTGACATGTATGGCCTAAATTTGCCCAACATCAGGTTTGCGCAAACATGATGTTTGACATGTATGGCCTAAATTTGCCCAACATCAGGTTTGCGCAAACATGATGTTTGACATGTATGGCCTAAATTTGCCCAACATCAGGTTTGCGCAAACATGATGTTTGACATGTATGGCCTAAATTTGCCCAACATCAGGTTTGCGCAAACATGATGTTTGACATGTATGGCCTAAATTTGCCCAACATCAGGTTTGCGCAAACATGATGTTTGACATGTATGGCCTAAATTTGCCCAACATCAGGTTTGCGCAAACATGATGTTTGACATGTATGGCCTAAATTTGCCCAACATCAGGTTTGCGCAAACATGATGTTTGACATGTATGGCCTAAATTTGCCCGACATCAGGTTTGCGCAAAGTGTTTGTTAGTGTATTGGGCCTTAAGATTTAAATCTCTGTCTCAACTCTTGTATTTACTCCCAGTTACTGCCGATTTAGATCTGTAAATGAAGTTACATCAAGCGGAGACCCTTTCTTTAATCCTATTGTGTAAAACGCTTTACTTCTAAGACTTATTAAATTCTGTCACAACAATTTTTTTCATACTTCCAACTCGATGAACCAACACCAAATCAACAATGAATTTACTTTTAGTGGAGATAATTTCTTTATTCCCCATTATGTATGTGCTAAGTGCTACCCATATCTACATCTTACACGGTCCAGATATATTGATATATTAACCCTTTGATCTTTGTTTGCTACACTTTTTTTACTTTCTCATGCAAAGAGAAAGTATTGTGATGGCGAAACATTCGATTTTGATGGATTTTTACATTTTGAGGTCCCCTGAGTGCAAAAAGGTGGTTTTTATAAAATGTCTGTCTGTCGTCTGTCGTTTGACCTCTGTCTGTCGTCTGTGCAAATGCCTTGTTTAGGCTCTACTGGGCTGATTTTAACGCAATTTTGCATATAGGTTCAGAAAAATCATACACCTCGCGATAAAGTCGAGAAATTAATTTTAGCTCCAAATTTGAGGCGCTGCCTCCAAAAACTCTGAAACAAAACGTGAAAAAAATATTATTTCTCGAAATTATTTCCGACTATTTTGATTAAAAAATTCTAAAATCTTCTCCATTTAAATACGAACCCCACGATATAAGCCGTTTTTCCAGGAAAAATCTAGTTCCTGAGAAAATAGCTCAAACGCAAATGGAGAGAGCCCGGGTTCGATTCCCCGCCCAATAGAAGTTATTTTCATGATACATTTTGTTGAAATGTTCAATAATAATTAAATGTACTTACGAAAACCAATAAATGAAAAACAGTGGGCTAAGTAATTATGAACTCTTATACGAGAAAGTTTGTCTGAGTTGTCTCGGACCGATTTTTTCTTATTTCTGCTTGTTGGACCAGCAATGAAGATTGTCTCTTGAGGTTAAAAGCAGGCTTTGTGCAATAAAGTTACTTTTGGTGAAGATTGTCTTTAATCCTTATGCCACGTAAAGTTTTTAACCATCTCTAATCCTTACTCTTACTGTCAAGATTTAATAATGCTCTCTCACAATCAATATACGTTCAAATTTCAACTCGTTTAATCCTGCATCGAAGATTATTTTTAGAGGTTAAAATAAAGTTTCTTTTGCTGGAAATACTTTATTCCTTATTTAATGCATTGTTTTTATGCTTAATTGAACTGAAACACCTTTTCAATATACAATAACACAACTTTAGCTCATTATAACTATTTGATTAGTTTGTTAAAAGTGCATTTAAGTTACGGTATTAACTTTAATAGCAATTAACATTTTGAGTTAGAGTTAGATATAATTGTTCTAACGTAAAGTTGTATCTAAAACTAACAACATTGAACATAGCTATACTACCTATTTACTAACTATTTACTGACCTATTCCAATTAAATATATAACTTAAAGGTCAAATTCAGTTTTAAACATGCTCTAGGGCAATAGAGATAGAGAGATTTTTTTTTTTTTTTTACAAAACTTACCCCTTTTGAAGGCAGAAGCAGAAGGAATGCTTAATTGCTTTAATGTGAATTTGCTAAACATTAATTAATTAGTTATTAATAACTATTTGTAATTAATAAAGAATGTACGACTGCTAAATAAAAGTAAATAATATTAATTAGTCTAATTAATACGGTTGAATGACAATTTTGTAGTTTTGTGGTCTTTACTATCCATTTTTAGGGTTTCGTTGGTAAAACTTATATGTAGTTATAAAACTTTGTTTTGTTCCTGTGTCTGCCTGCCACTCTGTACGGTTCTAATAATTTTTTAATCAAAAGAAATTAAAACATGTAACATTGCAGTATTAAAGATCATTTTGAGGCTCATGCAGGAAAAATAAAGCAAACTAAAAATTATTAGCAGTTCAAATCAAAATGTTGGAAAATTCATGTCACTCCGTGGATTATTAGATGAGGAATGTTTGAAAGCAGGTCGCAGGTCAGAACTATTGTCCATCATTTAGTTAGCTTTAAGTGTTACACACTTCTTTTTTAAGTGTTACAGCGCTTAATTATATACTCCTTTACGTTTTTGTTTTGTATTTAGTTTTTTTTTTTTGGATATACATATACATATATATTTCTATGATCTACTTTACGATAGCTTTTTCTCGGGTTTTCTGCTATTATATTCAGTCCTTATTTTTGGTTAAACCTGGCCATACATCTAAACCATAGAGACTTATTATTTTCAAAATACCAACGAAACCCTTTTTACGCGAGACTTCACGCACAACAATATATGAAACTTCTTGAGAGCTTTCAGCTCTTAGATTTTTAATAATTCTCTCCCATAGAGATAGACAGGGAAACTCTGTTTTCTTTTCAAATTAAAGTGCATTTTGTTGATATCCCCTTTCTCTTGTTTATTTCGTACACGCGTCATTCTTCCTTCTTTGTATATTGTTAGGGACTTTACTTTGCTCCCCTTTATAATTAAAACCTAGGTACCATGATATCCATGTCTATGTTCTATGTATATTATCTTTCATAATTTCCCTTTAAGGAAATGAAACATTTTATCTTGTGGGGGGAATAAAAATGTTTTTCTATAATATCCGAAACAACATTGGTAAAGTTTAAAAGAAAATTTCTACTTTATCTGCAGTTGCATTTTATTTCGAATAAATGGTATTTTTTATTGCAGTGACGAGGTCAAGTTGTTAGCAAGGTTTTTTTTTAAGGTGTTTTCCTGTTGTGCGTTTCTTTCAGGAAGATACTTTACATCATAGACCGGGTGTTGCCACATTGTAGACAGGAATAAAGGACTCTTTACTAGTTCTAACACCCTCATCAAGTTTTAAACTTGAACTGCATCCTTTCTCTCTCTTTCTCTCTTAGTAGCTCTTACAGACTGAAACAGAATGCATTTCAAATTATCTCTAGAAAAGTCGAAAACACTTCTCAATGTTGCCTTGAACTTTCCCACCTTATACCGTCAGGCCAGACTCTAGCTTGTTATCGGGTATCTCTGTAATTTGAATTCTCTCTTTAGTAGAGAAAGCCAATCTACCACAGGACATTTTGAACTTTACGAACTAAGGACTATTTTAAATTGTAAGTCGTTAACTTGTATTCTTTGAACGTTAAAAGCTTTTTTTATTTTACTTTAAAGTGTCCCTAAATAATCTTGCAACACTTTTAAGTCTTCTGCTTGTCAGTCATTGCAGAAAGTGATTATAAAGACGTCCTACGTCTTAACTTAAATAAAACACGTATAAAGGACATTTTATGCACTGATATGAATGCTGCAAATCAAACTTTTCTGTCGTTATTGACTTAGAAGTTATTATGAATTTTTTTAAGCAAATCTTTAAAATCAAAAACACATCGAGGTATCCTTATATTACAAATAAAATGTGTTTTTGGAATTAAGTTCCTTATGGCAAGTTCGGAGCCTGGGAGTGAATCCGAAAAAATTTACAAAATCACCGTCACAAAATAACCGTCATGAAATCACCGTCACGCGAAATCCGTCACGAAATATCTACCGATGACGATAACTTGAGTAAAAGATCCCCGAGTTAGTTGAAATTTGGTACACATGTTCATTTTACCAATGCCCAGGCTGAGTACGTTGGAAAACGTTATCCGTCCATGGGTTCACGCGCAACACTCGCGTAAACGTAAGCTTCAAAAAGACGGGAAAAAATGTTATTATGGAACCCTGTTACTTTTTTTGTTTATTTTTGTTATATGTCAAATTATATGTCACTTGGTATTATAAATATCGAAAATAAATCGTACTTAACAGTCTATACGTCTTTACCATTTTATGTGTGTCATCTAGACTAGGTGACACCCTGTATATGCTGTATATACATTAAACCGTCGAAAAAGAACACGGGTATAGAGTATAGAGTAATATATATGATATTACATATTACTATTATGGTGGTTTCATCACATTATCATCACTTGATAAAAATAAAAAGCAAGACAATTTTCCACGAATCAAAAACTAATAGAAAATTGTTTCTCAACTTCCAATACATAAAATAATGTATTTATCTTTTAACTTCGTTATTAAGTTTTATAATGGAAAAATAAAAAATATATAAATAAAAATAAAATAGTAGTAATCTCATAAAATGTTTACCCTCTACCAAAATAATTGATGATAGTATTTAACCGAATTTTATTTAAGGAGTTTTTATTCTTAAGGTAAATGAATTAATATTCTTTTTAATATCTTGTTCATAGACAGAAAGAGTTAAGTCACATTTTCTCCTATTTCGCAATATAGTACGAGGAAAGTAAATAGAAGAATGGAATTTAATAAGAATAGAAGAAAAATAAATATATAAATACATAGACTGAATAAGAAAACGACGCAGATATAGAAGAAAAAAAATTGTGCAAGAAAAACAGGAGGGAAATGCAATTGATAAGAGGAAAGTATTGAGTACAAGAGAATTTGTTATAAAGAAAAGCCATGAGGCTTTTCCCTTCCGATATATAAGGGCTCCCTAGGGTTGGAATTAAATGACAGCAAGCGATTGATTCTTCTGCAAGGGAGAAGCAGATGGCACAATACCAAACTAAGGTTGGGCTGACAAATAATCCTGATCCCTTCAATAACCTGTTTATACCTTAACCGTAAACTAACAAGCTAAAGCTTTTCATTAGATATCAACTGTGAAAACCTTTCAATATCCTCTAAATAAACTTTAATACTTTCAAGACCAATTCATTCAATCTCTTTTATTAATTTAATCTTTCTTTTCATTCATATATTGTGTTTTCCCATTTAACACTTAAATATTTATAAAATTTTAAAAAATAATCAATTACATGAGATATTATAGTCCAGAGGATACCGTGCAAAAAAGTATCTGACTAAAATCAAGCTATAACTTGAGCTTGATAAGTAAATATTTTGGTCCCTTTTAAGAATATGTGGTCGGCTAAGTTCGTCCGCGGGATATAGCTTGGCAATAGGCATTTGAAAAAAAACGAACCGGTGGAGAGCGGCCTTGTCCCTTCCTTTATAGTAGACACTATAATTTTCATATTCCTGAGGAAAAAATTAGTAGACTAACAATCAAGTTGATGGTAGTTTCTCACTTGATAGATTAGTTATTTGAATATTACTCCAAATCAAAATAATCACCTATCACGTGATAAACTACCATCAACTTTATTTTTGGTCCACAAACTAATTTTGTACTCAGGATCATGAAAATCACACTGTCCGCCGCATAAATGGCGGAACATGGCCACTCTCCATTGGTTAGTTTTTTTTTCAAATGCCTATTGCTAAGAATGTTCTGGCAGACAAACTTAATCGACACTTATTCTTACACCAAAAGATTTACTTGTGCATAAAATTCTACCTTGATATTAGCCAGACACTTTTTTGTACGCTATCTCCTGTACTATTGTGAAATTGAAATAATATAGTATCATCTCAATGAGGAAGTTTTATACAATTTATCGGACAGATTCTATCTCACTTAATGTTCATAATTCTGTAACAATTTTGTCAACAAAATGAATTATTTTCAATGATTAAATATGACGTAATTTCTACTGAAATACAGTAGCATCTAAAAATACAGCAACCATATAAATTATTTTTATATATTCGCAATGATAATAACTTTAAAAATTAAAGTCATTGCTGTTTATTGTTTTAAAACATTAAAACAATATTTCTTCTTACGATAAAAATAAATTATTTTAATACATAACATACTTTAAAATGATTTGTTCTTTTACCCTTAGAACAGATTACATAAGAGAAAGAAAAATAATAAAATGTTTATCTGAAAGAATAAAATAATATTCAAAGATTTAACAAATTAGTAACATATATTTGATCATAAAAAAGGATGATATATTATCGTATTATAAATCAGAGTTTGCATGCTATTATTTCTAGCTTGCGGTTCTGCTAGCTAAGGCAATGCGTGTGTATTTTTTTTTATCATGGTGTCAGCAGGCAATCCTTACGGACCTCCATTATTTCCATTCCCCTTTTTCTCCGGAGCGGATTAAAATGCACAAGTGCTCTTTGGATAAAATATAAAACCTTTTTTTTTATCTCTTCATATATTTTTCCTTTTTTTATTTTTACAAATCCTCGCTTACAGAAGATATTGCAGTTTTCTTCTTTTATAATATTTTCTAGCAGTCCCTTCTATTTTTTTCATCCTTATCCTTACACTAAGAGATTTTTCTTCATTTTGGAAAGAAAGAGTGTAAAAAAATAAAGTAAAAAAAAAAGATTTCTTATTTTTCAATATGAATTTCAGAATAGAAATAAAAAAATGGAGAGGAAAGCTTCTAAACACACCCAAAACTTCGCTTCCAAACCTTTCATAGTTATGAATTCCAAATCCTTTGAATTCCATCTTGACTTTCTTCACTGCAAGCAGAAAATTCCAAACTTTGGAGCTGCGGTGAAGGTTCTTCCATTCAAGGTTTTTTTTTTGGAGAAACCAGATGTTGATTTTGGAGCTTAGAGCATCAAATACTCCGATATCCACACCCTTCTCCTGGATTTACTTTTTCCTCTTCAAAGCCATTCTTTCATACTTGCTTTAGTTTTTTATTTTAAAAAATACTTCAGGAATTTACACTCAATACTTTATAAGTTAAGAAAAAAAAA
>KZ651350.1:884229-898525 GCA_001010745.2 Gerris buenoi
AGAGAGAGAGAGAGAGAGAGAGAGAGAGAGAGAGAGAGAGAGAGAGAGAGAGAGAGAGAGAGAGAGAGAGAGAGAGAGAGAGAGAGAGAGAGAGAGAGAGAGAGAGAGAGAGAGAGAGAGAGAGAGAGAGAGAGAGAGAGAGAGAGAGAGAGAGAGAGAGAGAGAGAGAGAGAGAGAGAGAGAGAGAGAGAGAGAGAGAGAGAGAGAGAGAGAGAGAGAGAGAGAGAGAGAGAGAGAGAGAGAGAGAGAGAGAGAGAGAGAGAGAGAGAGAGAGAGAGAGAGAGAGAGAGAGAGAGAGAGAGAGAGAGAGAGAGAGAGAGAGAGAGAGAGAGAGAGAGAGAGAGAGAGAGAGAGAGAGAGAGAGAGAGAGAGAGAGAGAGAGAGAGAGAGAGAGAGAGAGAGAGAGAGAGAGAGAGAGAGAGAGAGAGAGAGAGAGAGAGAGAGAGAGAGAGAGAGAGAGAGAGAGAGAGAGAGAGAGAGAGAGAGAGAGAGAGAGAGAGAGAGAGAGAGAGAGAGAGAGAGAGAGAGAGAGAGAGAGAGAGAGAGAGAGAGAGAGAGAGAGAGAGAGAGAGAGAGAGAGAGAGAGAGAGAGAGAGAGAGAGAGAGAGAGAGAGAGAGAGAGAGAGAGAGAGAGAGAGAGAGAGAGAGAGAGAGAGAGAGAGAGAGAGAGAGAGAGAGAGAGAGAGAGAGAGAGAGAGAGAGAGAGAGAGAGAGAGAGAGAGAGAGAGAGAGAGAGAGAGAGAGAGAGAGAGAGAGAGAGAGAGAGAGAGAGAGAGAGAGAGAGAGAGAGAGAGAGAGAGAGAGAGAGAGAGAGAGAGAGAGAGAGAGAGAGAGAGAGAGAGAGAGAGAGAGAGAGAGAGAGAGAGAGAGAGAGAGAGAGAGAGAGAGAGAGAGAGAGAGAGAGAGAGAGAGAGAGAGAGAGAGAGAGAGAGAGAGAGAGAGAGAGAGAGAGAGAGAGAGAGAGAGAGAGAGAGAGAGAGAGAGAGAGAGAGAGAGAGAGAGAGAGAGAGAGAGAGAGAGAGAGAGAGAGAGAGAGAGAGAGAGAGAGAGAGAGAGAGAGAGAGAGAGAGAGAGAGAGAGAGAGAGAGAGAGAGAGAGAGAGAGAGAGAGAGAGAGAGAGAGAGAGAGAGAGAGAGAGAGAGAGAGAGAGAGAGAGAGAGAGAGAGAGAGAGAGAGAGAGAGAGAGAGAGAGAGAGAGAGAGAGAGAGAGAGAGAGAGAGAGAGAGAGAGAGAGAGAGAGAGAGAGAGAGAGAGAGAGAGAGAGAGAGAGAGAGAGAGAGAGAGAGAGAGAGAGAGAGAGAGAGAGAGAGAGAGAGAGAGAGAGAGAGAGAGAGAGAGAGAGAGAGAGAGAGAGAGAGAGAGAGAGAGAGAGAGAGAGAGAGAGAGAGAGAGAGAGAGAGAGAGAGAGAGAGAGAGAGAGAGAGAGAGAGAGAGAGAGAGAGAGAGAGAGAGAGAGAGAGAGAGAGAGAGAGAGAGAGAGAGAGAGAGAGAGAGAGAGAGAGAGAGAGAGAGAGAGAGAGAGAGAGAGAGAGAGAGAGAGAGAGAGAGAGAGAGAGAGAGAGAGAGAGAGAGAGAGAGAGAGAGAGAGAGAGAGAGAGAGAGAGAGAGAGAGAGAGAGAGAGAGAGAGAGAGAGAGAGAGAGAGAGAGAGAGAGAGAGAGAGAGAGAGAGAGAGAGAGAGAGAGAGAGAGAGAGAGAGAGAGAGAGAGAGAGAGAGAGAGAGAGAGAGAGAGAGAGAGAGAGAGAGAGAGAGAGAGAGAGAGAGAGAGAGAGAGAGAGAGAGAGAGAGAGAGAGAGAGAGAGAGAGAGAGAGAGAGAGAGAGAGAGAGAGAGAGAGAGAGAGAGAGAGAGAGAGAGAGAGAGAGAGAGAGAGAGAGAGAGAGAGAGAGAGAGAGAGAGAGAGAGAGAGAGAGAGAGAGAGAGAGAGAGAGAGAGAGAGAGAGAGAGAGAGAGAGAGAGAGAGAGAGAGAGAGAGAGAGAGAGAGAGAGAGAGAGAGAGAGAGAGAGAGAGAGAGAGAGAGAGAGAGAGAGAGAGAGAGAGAGAGAGAGAGAGAGAGAGAGAGAGAGAGAGAGAGAGAGAGAGAGAGAGAGAGAGAGAGAGAGAGAGAGAGAGAGAGAGAGAGAGAGAGAGAGAGAGAGAGAGAGAGAGAGAGAGAGAGAGAGAGAGAGAGAGAGAGAGAGAGAGAGAGAGAGAGAGAGAGAGAGAGAGAGAGAGAGAGAGAGAGAGAGAGAGAGAGAGAGAGAGAGAGAGAGAGAGAGAGAGAGAGAGAGAGAGAGAGAGAGAGAGAGAGAGAGAGAGAGAGAGAGAGAGAGAGAGAGAGAGAGAGAGAGAGAGAGAGAGAGAGAGAGAGAGAGAGAGAGAGAGAGAGAGAGAGAGAGAGAGAGAGAGAGAGAGAGAGAGAGAGAGAGAGAGAGAGAGAGAGAGAGAGAGAGAGAGAGAGAGAGAGAGAGAGAGAGAGAGAGAGAGAGAGAGAGAGAGAGAGAGAGAGAGAGAGAGAGAGAGAGAGAGAGAGAGAGAGAGAGAGAGAGAGAGAGAGAGAGAGAGAGAGAGAGAGAGAGAGAGAGAGAGAGAGAGAGAGAGAGAGAGAGAGAGAGAGAGAGAGAGAGAGAGAGAGAGAGAGAGAGAGAGAGAGAGAGAGAGAGAGAGAGAGAGAGAGAGAGAGAGAGAGAGAGAGAGAGAGAGAGAGAGAGAGAGAGAGAGAGAGAGAGAGAGAGAGAGAGAGAGAGAGAGAGAGAGAGAGAGAGAGAGAGAGAGAGAGAGAGAGAGAGAGAGAGAGAGAGAGAGAGAGAGAGAGAGAGAGAGAGAGAGAGAGAGAGAGAGAGAGAGAGAGAGAGAGAGAGAGAGAGAGAGAGAGAGAGAGAGAGAGAGAGAGAGAGAGAGAGAGAGAGAGAGAGAGAGAGAGAGAGAGAGAGAGAGAGAGAGAGAGAGAGAGAGAGAGAGAGAGAGAGAGAGAGAGAGAGAGAGAGAGAGAGAGAGAGAGAGAGAGAGAGAGAGAGAGAGAGAGAGAGAGAGAGAGAGAGAGAGAGAGAGAGAGAGAGAGAGAGAGAGAGAGAGAGAGAGAGAGAGAGAGAGAGAGAGAGAGAGAGAGAGAGAGAGAGAGAGAGAGAGAGAGAGAGAGAGAGAGAGAGAGAGAGAGAGAGAGAGAGAGAGAGAGAGAGAGAGAGAGAGAGAGAGAGAGAGAGAGAGAGAGAGAGAGAGAGAGAGAGAGAGAGAGAGAGAGAGAGAGAGAGAGAGAGAGAGAGAGAGAGAGAGAGAGAGAGAGAGAGAGAGAGAGAGAGAGAGAGAGAGAGAGAGAGAGAGAGAGAGAGAGAGAGAGAGAGAGAGAGAGAGAGAGAGAGAGAGAGAGAGAGAGAGAGAGAGAGAGAGAGAGAGAGAGAGAGAGAGAGAGAGAGAGAGAGAGAGAGAGAGAGAGAGAGAGAGAGAGAGAGAGAGAGAGAGAGAGAGAGAGAGAGAGAGAGAGAGAGAGAGAGAGAGAGAGAGAGAGAGAGAGAGAGAGAGAGAAAGAGAGAGAGAGAGAGCGTGTATGTGTATTTGTATATTTAATATAATCGTTACTTAATTAAATAATTTTTAATAATAAGTGTTATTAAAAATATCTACATACTAAAATTCGAAATTTCAAGATACTCAGTGCCATTATCAAACTACCATTTATAACTTGTTAAAATTATGTCTAATAAATTACTTGTAATTTGGTATAATCGAATTTTGTAATAAAAAATATGTATTCTACTAAATTATATTGCGTAAAACCTTTTTAAAGCCAAACAAAAAATGATTTATATGTATTATAAAATATAATATGCTTTATAAAATTAAATATATTTGTCAAATAATAAACTAATATTAAAACTTCTAGTTGTAACTTATTTCATATTTATAGTTTTAATAGAGTTCCTAATGGGTTAAAGAAATATTTAAACATAAATATTCTATTTACCAAGCCAAATGGTTTTATTAAAAAAAGAGCTTCAAGATATAAAAGAACACTTTCGAAATAAAAAATAAGCAAGGTGTTATAAAGATTTCTTAAACGGAACCCAATATTTCATTTTATCCGCGAAAACTTTATACATTTATTTCCGTATTTTTAAAAAAAAAATAATTTAAATANCTTGCATAAAAGTGTAATTTAGCATTTGATCTTTAATTTCAAGAAATATTGTACTTAAACCATCTTCAATGTTGTTATAACACTGAAGGACTTCTCCCACTTATTTACAAAGCCCCCCCCCCTTTAACCATATGGTAATTTATTCTAGCAAAACCATAATACCAGACAAGATCACCCGGACGACTTTTTTTAGGCCACCCTTGTATATACATGGTCTAACGTTTATTTATAAAGTGTGTCAATTCTAAAATATATAAAATGTTCATAAAATATAGAAGAGTCCACGCGTCGGATCAGACTACAGGCTGATTATTTTAAACCCCCACTCTTAATAAAACTAGTAATCCATCGAATCTCAGAATTTATTTTTCGCGACAACACAATATTTTCTCTTTTTACACTTCGTATATGAGAAAGTAAAAAGTTGTGAAAAATTGTGGGTTTTTCTTTGTATTTGCCAAGTCAATAATTTAAATTGTCAACCTTTTGACCTCGCTTTTTACCCTTTTTAACAAATATTTGCTTTATATTACATACCGTGATATTTTCCTTGATAATTCATGCACCAACAGAAAGTCATATTTTTCCTTCGAATTTCAATTAAAATTGCATTTGAACAACTGTTTGTTTTTCGAAATAGTCCTCTCTCCATTTTCTTTTTTTGGTTTCATTTTTTTAAATTTTAATTTGTTTTTGTGTATTAAAGTACAACTGCTTTATATATACATATATATGTTTAAAAACCATTTAAGTCCCATTCCCAAAAGAATTACTTCATGATGGTAGCTAATCAATAGAGTTCCTGTCTTGTTGTTCCACACAGTTATAAGAGAACCAGAAATAAAATAAAGATCCATCAATTATTTTATGAATGTTCTCTTTAATATTTTAAGCTTTAGAAAAAGAAATAGCCTTTAATAGTTTAAATTCGAGTTTTGAAGGTTTGAAGTCCGATATTGACTGATAAGGTGAACCGTCCAAAACCACCAGTTTATCTTATTGTTGCTTGGAATTATCACTCAACACCTCTATTACTAATATGCCATCGATTCTCTATTCACCACCATTGATAAAAATATTAAGCTAAACTTCTAGCTTCAAAGATTTATGTCTTGCCAACTCATGGAATTCTTCGTAAAAAAAAAAAGTTCTTTAATTCGTAAGCTTAAGCATTATTGGCAAATAATAATACCAGCCCATAAAAACCAAGTTTTTATTATAAATCCTTTATATTTTTGCATTTTAGTTCTGAAGGGAAATATTGGTATTCATTCATTTCAATTTTAAATAAATAATTTAAAATTTATTAATTAGTAACATTTAATTAATTATTATATTTGTTACAATGATTTTGTACCGGTAGAGAGTCGAAATGCCAAGATTCAGCAAGATTGGATAATTAATTGAATTTTTATTTATTGTATTACTTTTTTAAATTTAATTATCCCATTCATTTTGAAAAAGATAATTTTTTTAAATTTAATTAATTAATGAAATTAATTAATTAATTAATTTGTTAAAATGTTTTTATATTGGTAGAGTCTATGTGCAAAGTTTGAGCTCGATTGGATGACTGGAAGTGGGTTAACTAGCCCTCCAAAGATTTTATATACCAACCAATTAATTAATTAATTAATTAATTTTTTATTTTATTTTTAATACTTAATTTTTTAAAATTTATTTAATCCATTCATTTTTTTAAAAAAAAAAATTAAATTGAAAAATTAATTAATTAATTAATTAATTAATTTTTTTATTTTATTTTTAATACTTAATTTTTTTAAATTTATTTAATCCATTCATTTTTTTAAAAAAAAAAATTAAATTGAAAAATTAATTAATTAATTAATTAATTAATTTTTTATTTTATTTTTAATACTTAATTTTTTAAAATTTATTTAATCCATTCATTTTTTAAAAAAAAAATTAATTAAATTGAAAAATTAATTAATTAATTAATTAATTAATTTTTTATTTTATTTTTAATACTTAATTTTTTAAAATTTATTTAATCCATTCATTTTTTAAAAAAAAAATTAATTAAATTGAAAAATTAATTAATTAATTAATTAATTAATTTTTTATTTTATTTTTAATACTTAATTTTTTAAAATTTATTTAATCCATTCATTTTTTAAAAAAAAAATTAATTAAATTGAAAAATTAATTAATTAATTAATTAATTAATTTTTTATTTTATTTTTAATACTTAATTTTTTAAAATTTATTTAATCCATTCATTTTTTAAAAAAAAAATTAATTAAATTGAAAAATTAATTAATTAATTAATTAATTAATTTTTTATTTTATTTTTAATACTTAATTTTTTAAAATTTATTTAATCCATTCATTTTTTAAAAAAAAAATTAATTAAATTGAAAAATTAATTAATTAATTAATTAATTAATTTTTTATTTTATTTTTAATACTTAATTTTTTAAAATTTATTTAATCCATTCATTTTTTAAAAAAAAAATTAATTAAATTGAAAAATTAATTAATTAATTAATTAATTAAATTTAATTAATTAATTAATTTGTTAAAATGTTGTTGTATTGGTAGAGAGTCTATGTGCCAAGTTTCAGCTCGATCGGATAAGTAGAAGAGGGTTAACTAGCCTTCCAAAAATGTTGACGCCAGGCACCCAGTCCCCCAGGCACCCAGGCAGTAGCCAGGCACAAAAGTGAAGTTAATATAAAGGATTTAAAAAAACAGTCTTAACATTAAATTATAATAAATTAAGTTAGTTTTTTTCGAAAACAAATATTTTTAGCTTTCTTTATATATTTACTTAGTAAGCTGCAAATTGCTTTTTTGAAAATTTATTCATTATAAGCTTTAATAAAAAAATCCTAATAGGCCATTAACCTTATAATATATATTGGTTTGCGAGGAACAAAAAAGTTAATTAACAAAGTTTTTATCTTATTAAGAAGAATATTATATTGCCTCATTAAGTAGAGTATTTTAGTTGTGGAAAAAAAACTTTTTACTTTGTTCGTTCGTGCACGTAATAGTGTCCCAATGCTTGATTTGTTATTTCAAAAATTCCGACAGAAGTTCGTTTCAAACATCGGGGAACAACTTCAGTTCCGTGTCTGACTGTCGCTCAATTTTAGTGGTCCAACAAAACTTTAAAACTACTCGTCTGAATTTAATAAAATTTGTATGGTAGGTCATAATTAGTTTAAATGTTGGCCACATATAAGTTGTTACCTTCTGCGTCTATTCGTTTCTCTTCAACATGCGCACAAACTTATATATCTATTGTTTTGCTTCATTGCTTGACAACGCTGTCATTATTATTGTTCCTCTAGTTGTGTTTATTTCTTAGACCATGTATATACATAGACACGCCCCGTCACTCACTCAAGTGAGACCAACATCTTTCTTGGGCTATGACGTCACGAACGGTCAAGAACTACCAGTTTGGCATAATAAGATAAACAAAGAATAAATAATAAAAACAAGCGTACCAAACAAAACTCTGATTTTGACAGGAGTAGGACTCCGCGTGACGTCACGAACGGTCAAAACGTCAAAACATGTTGGTCTCAGGGTTGTATAAGACAGATAAAGGGAGGGGCGTGTCTATATACATCAGGGTAGGCCAAAAAAAACACACTTTTTTGAACACTTACAGCTCGGCTTCTGTAGTAGATAGATATGGGGTTTTCGGGGTCTGAAAACTACATTCTTCTACTTTAAATTTCATATCTATAACTTTAAAAACGATTGGGTGGAAGCCACGCAATGACAGTTTGAAATAGGGTCTTAAAAAAAGTCGTTCTCCGGGTAGTGATATTGTCTGGTATTATGATTTTGATAGAATAAATTATCATATGGGGTGAAAGTAGGTAATTGCTAGGAGTCCCTCAGTGTTATAACAAACATTGAAGGTGTGTTAAGCACAATTTTGCCTGAAGTCTGGGCATTTCTCTTGCAATAATTGGATTGTTTGCACGGATCGATGGGGCAAGGTAACATCTTCCATAAAAGTGTAATTTAGCATTTGATCTTTAATTTCAAGAAATATTGTACTTAAACCATCTTCAATGTTGTTATAACACTGAAGGACTTCTCCCACTTATTTACAAAGCCCCCCCCCCTTTAACCATATGGTAATTTATTCTAGCAAAACCATAATACCAGACAAGATCACCCGGACGACTTTTTTTAGGCCACCCTTGTATATACATGGTCTAACGTTTATTTATAAAGTGTGTCAATTCTAAAATATATAAAATGTTCATAAAATATAGAAGAGTCCACGCGTCGGATCAGACTACAGGCTGATTATTTTAAACCCCCACTCTTAATAAAACTAGTAATCCATCGAATCTCAGAATTTATTTTTCGCGACAACACAATATTTTCTCTTTTTACACTTCGTATATGAGAAAGTAAAAAGTTGTGAAAAATTGTGGGTTTTTCTTTGTATTTGCCAAGTCAATAATTTAAATTGTCAACCTTTTGACCTCGCTTTTTACCCTTTTTAACAAATATTTGCTTTATATTACATACCGTGATATTTTCCTTGATAATTCATGCACCAACAGAAAGTCATATTTTTCCTTCGAATTTCAATTAAAATTGCATTTGAACCACTGTTTGTTTTTCGAAATAGTCCTCTCTCCATTTTCTTTTTTTGGTTTCATTTTTTTAAATTTTAATTTGTTTTTGTGTATTAAAGTACAACTGCTTTATATATACATATATATGTTTGTGTGTGTGTGATAGAGAGAAAGAAAGAGAGAGAGAGAGAGAAAGAGAGAGAGAGAGAGAGAGAGAGAGAGAGAGAGAGAGAGAGAGAGAGAGAGAGAGAGAGAGAGAGAGAGAGAGAGAGAGAGAGAGAGAGAGAGAGAGAGAGAGAGAGAGAGAGAGAGAGAGAGAGAGAGAGAGAGAGAGAGAGAGAGAGAGAGAGAGAGAGAGAGAGAGAGAGAGAGAGAGAGAGAGAGAGAGAGAGAGAGAGAGAGAGAGAGAGAGAGAGAGAGAGAGAGAGAGAGAGAGAGAGAGAGAGAGAGAGAGAGAGAGAGAGAGAGAGAGAGAGAGNAAACTACCTTCCCTCTGGTTATCCAACTAGGTTCTCTTACTCAAATCAAAAATCATAACAAATCATTTATCCCTACAGTTTTAACATTGCCTTCCTTTTTTATTATTATAATTATTTGCATGTGTTTTAGCTTTAATTAGACTGTGTCTTTAGTGAATGTAGTAGTAATAGAGATGTGTTACCGTTAGCTTTGACTCAGCATGTAAAATTAATTGTAGTTTTTGACAAAAACATATATATAATTGAATTTATTTTAGTTTATCTAACAGGTAACGAGTTTTATTAATTGTTCTTATTTATTGTTATTGCATGGTTAATTTAATTCAGCATGGAATAATCATTATTATTTAACGTTTCAGTTGTGAACATGAGTATGCCTCGAGAAGGGGGCGAAATATAGTTATGTGATGGAAGATTAGTAGAGATTTTATTTCCTCTTTCGGCCCAATAAGTACAAATAATAGTTAAATATATATTATTAAAAATATTTTTTTGCTTGTCTTGTACTCTAAAGTTATTTTTTGTGGTGAAAAGTTTTTCTTTATTATCTACTTCAAGTGAATCCACAGTGCAACTATTGTTGAATTCGTCAAAAATATTGTTTTGTGGAAAAGGAATATGAGAGTTTTGTTTTTTGATAAATATTATCACTTAGATATATGTACTGTGGATAATTGAGGGAGTCTTTGAATTTATTGAACGGAGTTCGTATGCCTAAACATCGACTGAACCACTTAATAGAAATCTTATATCTTTAAGTTTAAACATCTAGTTCCTTGCTATCACTGAATCTTAATGGGTCTAATTATTCTTTAAAAGTTATACATCTACAATTTATTTTGATACATGTAGCTTTTTCTAAGTTCCCAGTGTAACAGTAAGTAATCCGGCACTTCTTTAGATTGTTACTCCTCTTATAAAAAATCTGTCTGAGAGAACCCAGAAAAACTTTTTCATATTATCTCGGCCCCAGATCCCAGAAAACATGAATTTATTTTTTACCTATACAAACGGATGACGGATACGCGTATCGATCATTTGTGCTCGCAAGACGTGTATATCCATCAAAATCAAATTTCCGCGTTATCACAATATTTTATCTTTATATGAGAAAGTTAAAAAAAGAGGGGAATAATCATTTAATAGACTGTTACTCCCTTTGTAAAACAGGATTATAATTATTCCTTTGTCCCAAAGAACATTGGATAATCATCCAATAACAAGGGAATGTTTATATTAAGTACGAGTACTTCGGATTAACATTTCCTTTTGTCTAAATATTCATTTAGACAAAGGAATGTATAATTTATAATTATATCTATTTATATTCTAAGAATGCATAGGGGAGAATAATCTAAATAAGTACTAGTAACCCTACTTAACTCTAGATTTACTCGTATTACTAAATTGCCAATAAATCGTCTATTGTAATAATATAAACACACTGGAGGTGGTCTATTAAAATAATATAAATACATTGGTTTAATTTAAAATAATCCATACTTTTATAACTACAATAATTGTACATAAAAATTAAAATTGGGCGATCGTTTCAGTCTTTCGACTACATTCAATGGCATTTATGCATACAGACTGCAAATAATATAACATGTTTTAATATGTTCAAGAAGTAGTTTGGGAGGGCTTCTGTGTAAGTATATATTTGTAAAAAGGTTCCCGCATCTCAGGGATGCGTAGTGAGGATGGGAGGAAGGCTACCTGTGTAAAGGGTTCAATAAGGAACGTACAAGAAATTAAATAAAGCTAAAAACTAAAACTAGGAACGAAAAATGCTAAATACTAACAATTTTTTTAATAACTCTTATGTTTATTTATCTTTTTCATGTAATAATCTAGCATAAACTTCACGTGGGATACTAATTTAATAATTTATTTATGAATTATGACAAATAATCAGATGCATGATCTAAAATTTTGTCCTGCGATGAGAAGAGAGCGACTATGAGTAGAGAATTAATAATCTCAGTTAGTGTTCCTCGTGCTTATTTCTTCATAAAAAATCGAAAAGCAACGTTTCTTAATCACTTTTAAATAACTTTTTCGTAAAATTAAATTATAAATTTATTAAAACTCTTACATAAAAATCCGATAAAATAACCTCTTACTACCTCTTTACAATTCTTTAAGATTACTTCAAATTCTTTGAGATGACCTCTAACAATCTAAATGCTTTTGCGATTACTTCAGACTATCTTTTTAAATAATTCGAAATTACTTTCAAATACCTCTTAAAATATTTTGAAATGACCCTCTAACCACATTTTTAAATTTCTTAAGGTGAACTCCAATCGCCTCTTTATATCCTTTGATATTATCTCTGACAAATTATTCAAATAATTTAAACTTGGCAGTTCTTTACTCCCCTTATAAAAAAAATAGAGAGGAGTAACAATTTAAAGAAGGTGTACGTAATGTTCTTCAATAGACTGTTACTCCCTTTATAAAAAACAGAAGTGGGATATTCCTCTGTCCCATAGTACATTGGACTAAACATCCCTCTGCCATAATAGTTATTCAGTCAAATTCATTTACATTCTAAACAAAATTGGGGAGTAACAATCCAAAGAAGTACCTTTAAACTTTACCTGTAAAACCTCTTCAAATCCTTTGAGGTGACTTGTAACTGCATATTCAATTTCTTTGAAATTAAATCGATAAAATTTAATATTATTCTCATATTTTCAGGGTTTTTAAACATCTTAGGTATAAGCAAACCGTATATTGGCAAAATATCACCGTACATTTTTTCTTTAAAAAATACCTGTATAACCATTTATTTACATTGTTTTTTTTTTTTACGGAAATTAACGTTTAAAGCGTGAAAAATACTTTTGTAACAGAGTGGAAATAACAATATGGCATTTCCATCTCTGTAATAATTAAGATATAGTTTATTACTTTCTATTCGTTATTTTAAACAACTCAAGTTTATGTTTATTTTAAACGCGATTATTATCTTTTGTTCTTCACACTGTTGCATCTTATTATAACGATAACGATAGGGTTGAGTAGTCAGATGTCAATGGATGAAAACAATAGAAGACATTGTCTTTTTTTAAATGCGGGTCGTTATTTATATTTTATGACGGAAAGAGGCGTGAGTCTACGGGTTTAAGTTGAGTCCAGTCCAGCGCGACGTCCAAACCCGGTTCGAGTACGCGCTAGCCGACCTATTTTTTACGCTTTCTTCGTTTTAATAATTTTTTTTCGCCGGTTATCCTGTTTCCTTTTACTCCAGTTGGTTTCTTGATTGATCTTCTCTTCTCGTTTTCCTTACACTTTCATCCCATTATAATTAGCACGCTTCTTTTCATTCCTTTCTTTTTTTTGCAATTATTTCTCCCGTCGGAGTTTATTAAAATTAAACCAAGCTTGAAAAATAATTAAATTAGCTTATTACTTTTCTTTTTGTTTTTGGATGCAGTAATGACTTTATAATTTGATTGACGTTCCTTTCAGAATTATTCTACTATGAAGTCCCTAAAGTTAAAAGTACTCATCATATTTTTTTCAAATTTATCATTCGTTTATTTCTTTCATTCAAACTTTTCTTTTAAATAATTTTAGCTGCAAAATATTCTTTTTTAAATATCTATTCTTTATTTTATTTTTATTTTTTAATTTTTTAGTCCATTTATATATTATTGTTCACTTATATCTCAATTATTAAGTCCACTTATCTGTAAAATTATTCTAAGTTGGACGAAATGTGGATCGTATCCCAAAAGCAGCCCAGAGAATTCTTCATTAATTTTTTTACATACAAAACTTGATTTTCTTATAACTAAAAAGTATTTTAAAAGCTTTACAAATTGAATTTGATTAATGAACACAAATAAGAGGTTTTTGAAAAATATCCGTAGTTTGTGGAAAACAATTATTTTAAAGTTTTATGACTTGAAAAACAATGAAAATAAAGATATTATTATTATTATTAAAGAACTAAGCTAATTTCGATGTAATTTGGCACCACAAATTCAGAAAAATCATACCCCTAGGCCCTAGGTGTTCAAGGTTCGAGATCTAATTTTTAACTGCATATTTGAGAGTGCGGACCTCCAAAATTTCTGAGAAATCGTAAAAATATATTTCAAAAACGATACTGATGCGTTTGGTATTTAAATAACAATCTAAACATGTAAACAATTTCCCGAAAATAAAAAGTTCCAAAATATTTATGGACAGAAAAAACGGAAACAAAATAAAAAACACTATCGCCTGTTAAACACAATGCTTCTGAGGTCACTGAAGCATTGTTAGCAAGACTTAAGTTTTTTTTATGCCTGCATAAAATGAAAAGCCATTAGTCTCTGATATCAGGGAACGTTCTTATCAGTTTGTTGGTCCCTCGTTCAAATTTTTCGCTAGTCATAATTTCTTTAAAAAATTCTTATACGAATTAAATTAAATTTTGATGGTGAATCATTTGGATTCCACCATGGATTGTCCTTCTCCATGATGCAAACCAACATTTTTTTTTTTTTTTAACACCTATATATTTTAAAGTTTGACGGAATGTGGATTGTATGCCAAAAGTAGCCAAAAGATGTATCCATATTCCGAAGTCGGTTTCATTATACTATCAAACGTCTGTACACATGTGGTAAAAATATATGGGACTCTACTTGTTATTGAAACAGGTGACGATTTGTTCTATAATTGAAAAAATGATGTGGCACACTACTTGGCTGACTATTTGTAATAATTACGACGAATTAATTAAATTATATATTCTGTATTATTATGGACATGAGAAAGTTTTGATCTAGTTTTTCGGACCGATTTTCATTGAGAAAAAATTCATATTCCTGATATTGTAGGTAATATCAAATTTGGGAGAATCTTTTATATAATCGAGTAGTGTCCCGACGATGACAACGCACCTCTAAATGATTTATAACGTTAAAAAATTATGCGCCATAAGCTGGGATCGAACCCGGGGTCTTCCTATTTAAATGTTTTAATTTTAATTATAACTGCATAAAACTTACTATTTAAACAGTAAATATCTCTTTAAATATCTATTTTAATTATAACTAATTATCTCTCAGCTCTTTTTCTCAACCATATTTATTATTCTGCCCGTTACCGCGGGCCTAACGGCTAGT
>KZ651350.1:899650-912885 GCA_001010745.2 Gerris buenoi
ACTACAGTCTATAAGATTAGAGTTGGCACAATCGAAGGCGGGAAACAACAAACGTGGAGGTAGTTTTGGGGTTATAAAAAGGGAAAATCGCTGTTGCGATGTTATATTTTTTTTTGTGGAACAGGGGTAAAGTAGAGCATTTTTTTCTGAAGTTGCATTCAACATGGGGATTTATATATTATTGTTCACTTATATCTCAATTATTAAGTCCACTTATCTGTAAAATTATTCTAAGTTGGACGAAATGTGGATCGTATCCCAAAAGCAGCCCAGAGAATTCTTCATTAATTTTTTTACATACAAAACTTGATTTTCTTATAACTAAAAAGTATTTTAAAAGCTTTACAAATTGAATTTGATTAATGAACACAAATAAGAGGTTTTTGAAAAATATCCGTAGTTTGTGGAAAACAATTATTTTAAAGTTTTATGACTTGAAAAACAATGAAAATAAAGATATTATTATTATTATTAAAGAACTAAGCTAATTTCGATGTAATTTGGCACCACAAATTCAGAAAAATCATACCCCTAGGCCCTAGGTGTTCAAGGTTCGAGATCTAATTTTTAACTGCATATTTGAGAGTGCGGACCTCCAAAATTTCTGAGAAATCGTAAAAATATATTTCAAAAACGATACTGATGCGTTTGGTATTTAAATAACAATCTAAACATGTAAACAATTTCCCGAAAATAAAAAGTTCCAAAATATTTATGGACAGAAAAAACGGAAACAAAATAAAAAACACTATCGCCTGTTAAACACAATGCTTCTGAGGTCACTGAAGCATTGTTAGCAAGACTTAAGTTTTTTTTATGCCTGCATAAAATGAAAAGCCATTAGTCTCTGATATCAGGGAACGTTCTTATCAGTTTGTTGGTCCCTCGTTCAAATTTTTCGCTAGTCATAATTTCTTTAAAAAATTCTTATACGAATTAAATTAAATTTGGATGGTGAATCATTTGGATTCCACCATGGATTGTCCTTCTCCATGATGCAAACCAACATTTTTTTTTTTTTTTAACACCTATATATTTTAAAGTTTGACGGAATGTGGATTGTATGCCAAAAGTAGCCAAAAGATGTATCCATATTCCGAAGTCGGTTTCATTATACTATCAAACGTCTGTACACATGTGGTAAAAATATATGGGACTCTACTTGTTATTGAAACAGGTGACGATTTGTTCTATAATTGAAAAAATGATGTGGCACACTACTTGGCTGACTATTTGTAATAATTACGACGAATTAATTAAATTATATATTCTGTATTATTATGGACATGAGAAAGTTTTGATCTAGTTTTTCGGACCGATTTTCATTGAGAAAAAATTCATATTCCTGATATTGTAGGTAATATCAAATTTGGGAGAATCTTTTATATAATCGAGTAGTGTCCCGACGATGACAACGCACCTCTAAATGATTTATAACGTTAAAAAATTATGCGCCATAAGCTGGGATCGAACCCGGGGTCTTCCTATTTAAATGTTTTAATTTTAATTATAACTGCATAAAACTTACTATTTAAACAGTAAATATCTCTTTAAATATCTATTTTAATTATAACTAATTATCTCTCAGCTCTTTTTCTCAACCATATTTATTATTCTGCCCGTTACCTTGGGCCTAACGGCTAGTATAATAATAATTGATTAATTATAATTTATTTTGTCAATTAAAATATTAGGGGCTAAATCTAGTTAAATGGTCAGATGATATGATTTTTATTGTTATTCCCTTCTTTTTTTATAAAATTAATGTTAACTTTTTGTATAATCAAATGTATTAATATGATTTTATAATATCTGTTTCAGGTAAGTGATGGAAATAAATTTACGTAATTAATTTGTGAGTACTCTATAATTTTGATTTTATTTCTACTTATAATGCAGTTAGAATTAATTTAAACTTCTTAAATGATGTAATAAAGGAATTACGAATTTCTTGGGAAAGTTGATATAGGATTGGTGGTTGTTCAAGGTTCGTTCAAAGTGGTATAAAAGGTTTTTAATAAAACCACTTATGATTTCATGTTCAAGGCTGGCGTGGTTAGAGTCAGTTGATTCTAATTATCTTGTTTCTTACGACGATCGCTTTTCAAAGGTAAAATTACTCTTTGACATTTTGCTTCGTCTGTCGACTTAGTGAATTTTGTAATTTCTATTTATCCAACAAGCTTCTAAGGATTTTAAATTTCTTCCTGATAATCGCAATTGTGATAATCTGAAAGTAGTTTTAGTTTAACACCTTAAATTTATTGGATATAGCAGGAGAAGTCTTGGGGTTTGAATATTTGAATTTTAATTCCATCCTGATAACGAAATCTTTTAATATTAAATTGTCAAATGTGTATCAGATTAGATTAAACATTAATTATTTTTCAGTGCATATGTATGTTAGTTTTCAAGAAACTTAGTCGAGTGTAGGTTTTAACAGATTTTATTAATACTTAAAGAATAATTAAATTAAACGTTTACAAAGCGCAACTCAAATGAAACAAAACAGAAAAAAATCACAGGGAAGTACTTGCGTCCCAGTACTTTTTAGGGTTTTGTAGATGAATAAGAGCATACCCGTTATGTAATTATGATTTTTTTCTTCGATCTCAAGGGTCCCGGGTTCGATTCCCCAGGGGTCACAATGTTTTTTATCAGTAATAACGACAAGATGGATTACATTTTTCAGGAAATTTTCATCGCCCCACATTAAGGTATTAGCATGAATTATTTCGAAATTTTAGGACCAGCCGTTATATAGTGGTTGGAGGGGGAGGGGAATTTNGTGCGGACCTCCAAAATTTCTGAGAAATCGTAAAAATATATTTCAAAAACGATACTGATGCGTTTGGTATTTAAATAACAATCTAAACATGTAAACAATTTCCCGAAAATAAAAAGTTCCAAAATATTTATGGACAGAAAAAACGGAAACAAAATAAAAAACACTATCGCCTGTTAAACACAATGCTTCTGAGGTCACTGAAGCATTGTTAGCAAGACTTAAGTTTTTTTTATGCCTGCATAAAATGAAAAGCCATTAGTCTCTGATATCAGGGAACGTTCTTATCAGTTTGTTGGTCCCTCGTTCAAATTTTTCGCTAGTCATAATTTCTTTAAAAAATTCTTATACGAATTAAATTAAATTTTGATGGTGAATCATTTGGATTCCACCATGGATTGTCCTTCTCCATGATGCAAACCAACATTTTTTTTTTTTTTTAACACCTATATATTTTAAAGTTTGACGGAATGTGGATTGTATGCCAAAAGTAGCCAAAAGATGTATCCATATTCCGAAGTCGGTTTCATTATACTATCAAACGTCTGTACACATGTGGTAAAAATATATGGGACTCTACTTGTTATTGAAACAGGTGACGATTTGTTCTATAATTGAAAATTGATGTGGCACACTACTTGGCTGACTATTTGTAATAATTACGACGAATTAATTAAATTATATATTCTGTATTATTATGGACATGAGAAAGTTTTGATCTAGTTTTTCGGACCGATTTTCATTGAGAAAAAATTCATATTCCTGATATTGTAGGTAATATCAAATTTGGGAGAATCTTTTATATAATCGAGTAGTGTCCCGACGATGACAACGCACCTCTAAATGATTTATAACGTTAAAAAATTATGCGCCATAAGCTGGGATCGAACCCGGGGTCTTCCTATTTAAATGTTTTAATTTTAATTATAACTGCATAAAACTTACTATTTAAACAGTAAATATCTCTTTAAATATCTATTTTAATTATAACTAATTATCTCTCAGCTCTTTTTCTCAACCATATTTATTATTCTGCCCGTTACCTTGGGCCTAACGGCTAGTATAATAATAATTGATTAATTATAATTTATTTTGCCAATTAAAATATTAGGGGCTAAATCTAGTTAAATGGTCAGATGATATGATTTTTATTGTTATTCCCTTCTTTTTTTATAAAATTAATGTTAACTTTTTGTATAATCAAATGTATTAATATGATTTTATAATATCTGTTTCAGGTAAGTGATGGAAATAAATTTACGTAATTAATTTGTGAGTACTCTATAATTTTGATTTTATTTCTACTTATAATGCAGTTAGAATTAATTTAAACTTCTTAAATGATGTAATAAAGGAATTACGAATTTCTTGGGAAAGTTGATATAGGATTGGTGGTTGTTCAAGGTTCGTTCAAAGTGGTATAAAAGGTTTTTAATAAAACCACTTATGATTTCATGTTCAAGGCTGGCGTGGTTAGAGTCAGTTGATTCTAATTATCTTGTTTCTTACGACGATCGCTTTTCAAAGGTAAAATTACTCTTTGACATTTTGCTTCGTCTGTCGACTTAGTGAATTTTGTAATTTCTATTTATCCAACAAGCTTCTAAGGATTTTAAATTTCTTCCTGATAATCGCAATTGTGATAATCTGAAAGTAGTTTTAGTTTAACACCTTAAATTTATTGGATATAGCAGGAGAAGTCTTGGGGTTTGAATATTTGAATTTTAATTCCATCCTGATAACGAAATCTTTTAATATTAAATTGTCAAATGTGTATCAGATTAGATTAAACATTAATTATTTTTCAGTGCATATGTATGTTAGTTTTCAAGAAACTTAGTCGAGTGTAGGTTTTAACAGATTTTATTAATACTTAAAGAATAATTAAATTAAACGTTTACAAAGCGCAACTCAAATGAAACAAAACAGAAAAAAATCACAGGGAAGTACTTGCGTCCCAGTACTTTTTAGGGTTTTGTAGATGAATAAGAGCATACCCGTTATGTAATTATGATTTTTTTCTTCGATCTCAAGGGTCCCGGGTTCGATTCCCCAGGGGTCACAATGTTTTTTATCAGTAATAACGACAAGATGGATTACATTTTCCAGGAAATTTTCATCGCCCCACATTAAGGTATTAGCATGAATTATTTCGAAATTTTAGGACCAGCCGTTATATAGTGGTTGGAGGGGGAGGGTAATTTTTTGGGTATATTTTGATTTATTTAACGAATAAGAAATAAAAATTTCTGTTAATCAGTTATTATTATGTATTTATGTATGAGGAAATTATGTTCAGTTTTTCGCAGCGATTTTTTCTACACTAAATGATTTAAATATTTAAATTAAGATATTGATCAAACAATATGTAACCTTAACTAAGAAGTAAGCCTCATTTTAGTCGCCTCGTGACTGTCTTTATGTTCCTCTATCAAGCAAAATTAATTCCTTCCAAAAACCACAACATTTTTTTTTACATTGAAGCTTAGTACAGGGTATATTAGAGTAAATAAGAAATCTAGCTTAATAAAACACAACAATATTTTTATTGAACCCATTAATGATACAAACCCAATACCCAATAATAATTATTGTTTAGTACCAAAAAATAATCTTCACTACAATGTCAATGTCGATAACATAATAGACTTAACTCTGTACTTTCCTTGTAAAAACCTGATATTTTCATAAAAAATACTGTTAAAAGGTATAGATTTTGTTTGAATAGAATTGTTTCATCTCTAGCGAACAATAGATGAATGTCTCATTGTTCTACCTTAATCTAGTCCTAGAGTCTATATTCGAGGTTTGAGTTAATAGAACAAAATAGGGTTTTTGGTGGGGATCGCGTCTTTAGGAATATTATATCCACAGGAAATACTTAGTGTATAATGGTGTTCCACGTCAATAACTCCGTCGAAAAATGATTGTTTACTGTCCTATTGCAGCAATCCTTTCCTGTCAATAAAGATTCACTAAAATAAATGTATAAAGAAATAAACTATAAGCGTAGCATATGGTACTTTTGTTAAACGTGGGAAGTGTTTTTTATTTAATAAAAATTACACAAATTAAGTTCCAACGATATTGATTTAAAATTAATCTAAAATTTATTATTAAACCCATTTACAGTCTATAAGATTAGAGTTGGCACAATCGAAGGCGGGAAACAACAAACGTGGAGGTAGTTTTGGGGTTATAAAAAGGGAAAATCGCTGTTGCGATGTTATATTTTTTTTGTGGAACAGGGGTAGAGTAGAGNGGCATGCCTGTAGCTTGAACAAAAACATGTCAGCTACTTGCACGTGTATATGTTAAATGACATGCCTGTAGCTTGAACAAAAACATGCCAGCTGCACGTGTATATGTTAAATGGTATGCCTGTAGCTTGAACAGAAACAAGCCAGCTACTTGCACGTGGATATGTTAAATGGCATGCCTGTAGCTTGAACAAAAACATGCCAGCTAACTTGCACGTGGATATGTTAAATGGCATGCCTGTAGCTTGAACAGAAACAAGCCAGCTACTTGCACGTGGATATGTTAAATGGCTAAACCCATAAGATTCATCCATTTAAATATAAACCCATAAGATTCACCCATTTAAATATAAACCCATAAGATTCACCCATTTAAATATAAAGCCATTTAAACCCATAAGATTCATCCATTTAAATATAAACCCATAAGATTCACCCATTTAAATTCACCGTATTGGTTGGAAAATTTAGTTTATGAGATTAGGTTATTTATTTCATTATCATATATATTTTTTTATAACATTAAGTTTTTACTAGACCCTTTTTACTGTAACTTTACTCGTATAAACGATGCCGATAATCAGTGTGAAACATCTCTTACCACGATGGGGTTTGAACAAGACGGTGTTTAGACCTTAATTCCCTTGTCCACAAAGGTCTCCTTCCAACTAGTATATACTTAAAATGGTATATAAAATTATCATAGTATTATTATTGATTTATATAAAAAAATTAGATAAACACTTTTAAGCGGGCTGGCTTGGATAACCCGTAGGAGAGAGTAGTTGGCTTTCAATCTGTCAAGTAAAGCAGAATCGTGCGTGGTCAGTAGTTGGATGGGTTTTCACCTTACTATGTAACTCCGGGTTCATTTCCCAATCCGGGCACCACTCCGCATAATGTTTACCCAGCATTGTTTAAATAAATAAGTAACTCCTCGAAAGAGAAGTGCCACCAGGTTTTGGCTTGGTACCTATGATCGAATCTTACGGTTCGATATAAAATCGTGATGTGGGACATGGCTAACGACTAAAAACTTTACACAAATGTGAAAGTTTGGTTCCAACCCCGGGTTTTTTCAATGGGCCCTCCTAAGTGGCCAGCGTCTTCGGGTGTAAAAGGCTCCCTGAAAAAAAGAACATCTTCAACGTAGTTGTATACTTGTGAAGAATTAGTTTTAGTCGATTTGTTCTAGGAAAGTGTTAGAGAAAAATATGAATGGAATAATTGACCTTGTACTGATAGGTCTAATGGAATTCAATCTAGTACTTAGACTGTATTGCACCGAGTGTTAATATTAGACCTATTAAGACAAGGTCAATGCTTCATTCTGACCTAATCGATATAGTTGTTGATGTTATTCTGTTGCAAATTGACTCTTGAAGCATTGTTACTTCTTCATCTAGGGTCTTTAACCTCTTATTATTTTCTTATCAAGTTCATTACTAAAGCTCTTAATAGGGTCTTTTATCTAAATTACTAATCTGAAATGCAATCTTTACCCTTAAAGCTATTATTTTCATTTAAGTTGCGTCTGATATTGATCCTAACTTTTTAGTTCTATAACGAGCAATCTTGGGTACATTTTAACTTTTACAGTAATTGTTTTTGTCTAGAATTTGTAAGATTGTGAAGCGTTCTCCAGAACCTAATTATAATCATCGAAAATAATCATAGTTGAAATTGCAGACATTTTAGTGCTGATAATTATTAAATTTCATGAATATAGTATGCAGTTTAGATAGTCTAGATGTAGAATAACATAAAAATAAATTCAGAGTTTTAAAATGACTCAGAAAAACATTTTTAAATACGAGTACATAGTGAGTATCATACTGAATTTATATTCCATAAAGGCGAAGATACACGTGCTTGTAGCTTGAACAAAAACAGCTAACTTACACGTGGATATGTTAAATGGCATGCCTGTAGCTTGAACAAAAACATGCCAGCTACTTGCACGTGGATGTGTAAAATGGCATGCCTGTAGCTTGAACAGAAACAAGCCAGCTACTTGCACGTGGATATGTTAAATGGCATGCCTGTAGCTTGAACAAAAACATGCCAGCTAACTTGCACGTGGATATGTTAAATGGCATGCATGCATGTAGATAATAACTTAATAATATGCCAGTTACTGGCAAATATCCTCTTTTGACATGCAAGCTACTTCCCCAATTTGACGGCATGTATGTCTCCGCCTTAATACAAGAATATAATATACTTCTTAACAGTGTATTAGAACACTCTATCTCTTGATGAGTTAAAATTTGTGTTGATTTAAAATAAAACTGAATATAGTTGACAATGCTAGAATCATTTATCTACATTATCAACTCTGCGGGCAGTCCTAATATCAGTTCAATAAGATAGTTTAGACGTGGCGTCGTAAAGGCGTCAGAATGGCGTCGTTTGTTTTGCCAAGTGTCGTCCGAAACCAGAGCCATCTGTGTGTAGGTCTACGGTACTAAAACAGCCTTCATATCGCTGCTTCATTACTCTCCGGGTGAATCCGTGGCATTCCAGTCACGTGACAGTGCCTTCTAGCTTAATGAAGCGTGATTAAGTCGTCACGCTCTTGCCTCAAGTCTTATCAAGCGTGACTCTATTAACTTAAGTGCATTAAGATTAAAGTAACCCGCGTAAACCTTATTTTGTTGCACAAAGTCTATATTTAATTCTTTAAACTTCCTACAAGTTTTTCCCTCTTGTTATTATTTCTCCGCTGTGCACATGTTTGACCTCAAATACTTACAACTTTTAAATAAGAATTTTATTATTATTGTTTATTTAATTAAGTTTAAAGAATAATTTGAAAAACAAATTTTATTTTTTTCTAAGTAACCTTTTAGCTAAATTAGTTCTTGTAACCTGTGTTTAAGTTAAATAAAACTACAATAACAGTTCTTATCGACAACTCTCTTGTAATTAGTGGTTACTACTACTGTATTAATTAATTATTTAATTAAATTGAAATGACTGTTTGGAACAAAGTGGTTATATGTGATTGCTTTCATGTATACCTAATTATTTTTTAGTTTCTTTTGTCTAGGATTGTGTGGTAGCCATCTTGTTCTGAAAAAGTATTTGGGGCTAGTTGGCATAGACAATGTGGCTAATGCCAACGTACCCCTTAAATAATCGAATTTTCTTCACATATAGTCGATACGTCATTTTTTATAATGTTTAAATAAGCTTTTTTCTTGAATATATATATATTACTGTGTTCTGTCAACTTACCCCTATCCCTATCACACTATGCCAACTTACCTCTTGGGCCCAACTTACCTACCCCGCACCCGGGGTATGTTAGAATAGTTGTAAGTGTATAAAAAAAACGTGTTTTATGGATACCTAAATATAGTTTTAATTAACGGTTCCTATACGTGATTTCGTAGCCAAGTAATTAAGCAATCGGCAGAATTCACCAGAATCTCACTAAGGATCGCTAAAAAAACTGCTAATAGAAAAATAAAAATATATGCCAACTAACCCCGGGTTTCCCCTACTACATACGAAAATATTTACTTGAAATAAAGATTAGCCGAAATTTTCTTGCTATGGATTTATAAGGAGTAATTTTTTGAAAACTGTTTTAAGTTTTTATAGCATCCTTTGAGTCAATAAGTTTCAGTATTATTTTTATTATTAATGTAATCATAACTTGAAGAAATATTTTGTGCGTTTGAATTGAATTTTAAATGGGGGGAAGATTCTTTGTTTAAAGTGGCTGAGAGTCCTTTGTCCTATAATAAAGGAAGAAAACCTGTCCTTTAAGGTTCTACCGCCCCCAACTCCTTAGAAAATTCCCTTTTTCCTAATATCGTCTCCTTCCTCTCCCTTTCCTCATTTCATTTTACTAATTATTTCTCAGACTTCAAAAGGAATAAGGTTTCTTTGATTTTTGTTTTGATTGAAATAAGACCATTACTTTTTTTCTTATTACTTGCTTTGGTTGTTTTGTTGTGATTGAAGGTTATAATTCAATCGCTTTGCTCTTTAATTAAGTAGAAATATTTTTTGTCTGGTCTTTGAATCTTCCCTCTTTACATTTTATACTACGTGGCATGAAGAAACAGATAGTATTTTGATATTAGATTTTAATGCTTAAGTCGTTAATTAATGAATACTTAGGTCGTCTGTCGTAGTAATAAATGATTTGTCAAAAACGATTCCGACGATTTTGAGTAGAAAAATCCTAAAATGTAGTATGTATTTTTAAATTCAAATTAAACCATACAACTATGTGCACATCAAGACCTAAGTGACGCAGCGCGGGGTTGTCCATGCAATTTTTTTTTAACCGCAGAAATATAAGAGACAACGCGATTTGAGACAGAGTGGGGCAAGACAAAACTGAGCCACACTTGGCCTGCCCGAACCACAATCATTATCAAAGCCATAATCATAGCCCGGAGTGCAATCGAGAAATGAATTTTAGCCCCATATTTAAGGCCGAATGTTGCTCTCATAAATTAATAAAAAAAATATTTTTTTACGAAGAGAGACACTGTTAGTTTGAATTATATCGATGAAAATAATTTGCTGCCACAGTATGCCGAGCTTTATCCAGTATTCATTTTTCGGTCGACATCGGGGAAGTAGAGATCGACGCGTCGCCTTCTATAGTCTCTACGCTTTAAATGTATTCCTGGATACATATTGAGGTGTAAGGTGCATCGTAAAGCTCTCTGTTACTTCGATTTAACTGAATAATGCTCAATATCCTTTGATTTCAATAGTGGAAGCGAAATGTCACTTTAAGTCTATAGCAGACCTTTATGCGAAAATATACATTTTTATAATGAATTCAACCTTAAGTAATAATAAGTCGCGGAAGTCAACCTATTGCAGTTCTATGTTATAAAAAGATAACTCATTTAAAAAAACAAAAACATTGGTAATCCTATTATTTTTAATTAATTAAAACCTATTAGCTTAAGCTTTTAGAATGGATTTAAATTAAAAGCTTACCCACTCAAATTAGTCTAATAAAACAGATATTCATATTGTTCTAAAGGAATTCTGCTTACTCTTATACTTTTCTCGTAATTAGATAATATTCTATACGAGTACATACGAGTCATACCGTAGTCAGCATTTATATATACATATATATATATTATTTTTTTCGTTATAATTTAAAAATTAAATTCATGCCTTTTAAGACAGTGGGCCAGTTCCGAATCGGCTCCGCCACCTTGAGTCCAACTACATATATATACTCTAATATCTCCTAGTTTTCGTGCTGTTTTATTTATCATATCCTTTATTTGCTATTTGTAACTATATTTCCTATAGATACAGTCCTCCGTAAACCGCCGACCAGCCGCACGTTTAAGCGGTCAAGTGGCATATTATTTGCCAAAAACCCACCAAGATCATTAACTTACTGAGTGGACGAATTAACCATTAAACTTCATTCTACAGTTCCTCNGTAAGTTTGAAATGTCTACTAAAACAACAGTTCTCTGAAAAATGATATCCTGCTCATTTAAAACCATTATCAGAATTTTTTTTTTTAAATAAATTTTATTCGTTCAATAAATTAATCATTTTTTTCACTACTAGGTACCTGGAACTACAGGAAACAATTCTATGTAATATTATGTATGTTATTGACATCATTAACAATCATTATTCGAATTAAGATGTTACAGAAATACACACTTTTAAATTACAGCATATACTAACCCGTACATTTTTTTTTTTTTTTTTTTTTTTTTTTTTTTTTTTTTTTTTTTTTTAACCCCAAAAGTTATTCGGAATATCGGGGTTTTCGGATTTGCGGGATTCGGATTTCTGGGGTTCTACTGTATATATATTGGCGTGAGTGTTTATGCTTACTATATATATTTAATGATAACTTTGAGCATTTGCGCAGCGTATGTGTGTTTAGATAATAAAGAGGGAAAGAACGAGATAAAAAACACTTCCCAAGGTAAGGTTGTCCGTAGTAGGAAAGCGCTACAATTAAGGGCTATCCAATAAATCTCTGATTAGACGTAAGGCTGTCTTCCGCCCCTACTTTCCTCTCAATGTTCTTTTCTTTACTCTACTTATATAGAAAGAAAACGGAAAAGATTTCCTTCTTTTTCCTCCCTCCCCGGTTTTTTCTCTAAAGTAAAATTCCTGGTGCTGTTTAATTGGGATTTATTGGAAGGGAAGAGCAAACAACACGAGGTGATGGAATCCTGTTATCTTGCTATTATATCTGCTTTAGACTTGTCACAATCTTTTCTCTTTCTATTGTACTTAATGTATTTATTTTTTTAAGTTTTGCTCTCTTTCATTTATATTTGTTTTCTCTCTTGTCGCATATTTGATGATAATAGTTATTTGTGCAACTAGTGAGGAAAGTAACTATTTTCAGTGCTATAACAACCACTTTATCGGTCAAATGTAGGAAAAAACATATTATTGTCTATTAAAATATATTAATACTTCACTTATTAACTTTAACTCATTTAACATTTTAGAAATAACCGATTCCTAGAAGGGTGTAATATAGATAATCAATATAATAGAACCAAAGAGATTTATAAGATGTGTCTATTGGTTGAAAAATTGTCTATATTGTAGAATTGCCGGCACTTCTTAACATCGTTACTCCCCTTATAATGAAAATAGAGGGGAGTAACAATCTAAAGAAGGAGTGTGGAATTTTCTTCATTAGTCTGTTCCTCCCCTTATAAAAATAAGTGTGATATTCCTTTGTTCCAAAGTACATTGGACTAAACACATCACTTTGTCTTAATAGTTATTTAGTTAGTCGTTTATATTCTAAAAATATAAATGATATGGCTAGGAGAATTGACAATCTAAGGAAGTACCGTATTGCCTTTCTTTAATTTTTGTTTCTATTAATGTAATTTTCAATTTCCTATTGAGGAATGAGTGGGGGGTGTTATGTTAATTTTAATAAAATAATAAAATCAATGCCTCTCTCTATTGATTTCTAGAACTGACTTTTGTCCTACTATTAATAATAAAAGCAACTTTACATAATTCATAGTACTAGTATCATATATTATTTATACTTATGTATTTATATATTGCTCATTATAGGTACTGATGATGGATGAGAAGTCGAAATCTGGTTTTTAAATTTTGAATGAGAGGCATTCTTTTTAAATCCTTTATATTAACTTCACTTTTGTGCCTGGGTGCCTGGGTGCCTGGGTGCCTGG
>KZ651350.1:960266-970900 GCA_001010745.2 Gerris buenoi
AATATAATATTAAGCATAGCTTCCGTTACCTTCAGTAAGCTCTGAAGCAAAAATCCCTCACTAAATTTTATTGTTTTAAATTTTTTTTGTGTCCATTATTAACTACTAAATTTCTTAGACAATAATAAATATTTGACTTTCTTTCATTACTTCCGTTATCTTTGTCTTAAAAAAAATAAAATAAAAAGAATAATTCAAATATTCGTCTCAAGTTCCCATGACCTCATTTCTTTTCGCTTCTTTCATTTAATTTACCATGTTGACGTAATTTATTTTACAGTTAAAAAGCCCACAGGCTAAAAGGACCGGTGTCCCTTATATTTCCATTTGAATTGGCTTCCATTTACTGCTCTGGTTAAAATAAATTAACTTTAGATTTATGATTGTATTGTTCGCTAGGAATAAAATTCATTTGGAGTCAGGGGTAAAAAATAGGACCTAGTAAAAAACATGTAGCTTTTTTAACAACCATAGTCCCATGGTCTTCATATTAATTACCCCACCTAGAATTTTATTATTCTTTTCCTTTCTCTAAATTACATTTTCTGTTGAAAAAAAAAAAAAAAAAAAAAAGTATGGGGTTTAATATTTACTAAAAACTCTTCAGCTTATTAATCAAACTTTTAAATCATTGTTTTAAGCTTTTTCCTAAAACAATAGTTAATACCATATTTCCTCCAAAATATTCATCTAGAAGAAAAAATTCATTAAATTTAACCATTAAAACAAATAGGAATATTAATGTTTTTTTTTAATGTTGTTTTAAAAATATATTGTCATCGTGTTCTGAGCTATTCTAAAAGTATCAAATGTCTAGCTACTCGGGAAGTTAGTTAAAAATCGATTGCAAGATTTGTACTAGACAAACAAACAAGAAAGCAAGCCAATGAAAACGTAGTAAAATAAACTATAATACCTTGACTTGTATGAAGAAATTTTAGCCTTATATTATTTTTTATAAAAGAAAAAAAAAATAGTTTTTGTTAATTCATAATTTACTTTCTCGTATACAAGGGTGTTTAGAGAGAAGATATCGTGGTGGGTAATAATTAATATCAATATATTGTGGGGGTGTTTTACAAGTTTTGAGGTCAAAACAATATGTTTGACATCTCTGTACTAAGTTCAATCTGGGGTTGGGCATCGATGACGATGTATCGGACTTAAAACATCGATGTTTTCCTGAAACATCGAAAAGACCGATGGTACCCCAAAAAACGTCGGCAACAAATATCTGGAACTGGAACGAGAACGAGGGATTTTTTGAAACCGGTAACCTTTTTTTTTGCTCGTTGGGTTTTGATGTCAATGTATCGAAAACATCGATGTTTTCTTTGGATGTCAATGTATCGAAAACATCGATGTTTCCTTNAACAGACACTTGCAGCTTTAGGAGCTGCATAGGACTAAACAGACACTTGCAGCTTTAGGAGCTGCATAGGACTAAACAGACACTTGCAGCTTTAGGAGCTGCATAGGACTAAACAGACACTTGCAGCTTTAGGAGCTGCATAGGACTAAACAGACACTTGCAGCTTTAGGAGCTGCATAGGACTAAACAGACACTTGCAGCTTTAGGAGCTGCATAGGACTAAACAGACACTTGCAGCTTTAGGAGCTGCATAGGACTAAACAGACACTTGCAGCTTTAGGAGCTGCATAGGACTAAACAGACACTTGCAGCTTTAGGAGCTGCATAGGACTAAACAGACACTTGCAGCTTTAGGAGCTGCATAGGACTAAACAGACACTTGCAGCTTTAGGAGCTGCATAGGACTAAACAGACACTTGCAGCTTTAGGAGCTGCATAGGACTAAACAGACACTTGCAGCTTTAGGAGCTGCATAGGACTAAACAGACACTTGCAGCTTTAGGAGCTGCATAGGACTAAACAGACACTTGCAGCTTTAGGAGCTGCATAGGACTAAACAGACACTTGCAGCTTTAGGAGCTGCATAGGACTAAACAGACACTTGCAGCTTTAGGAGCTGCATAGGACTAAACAGACACTTGCAGCTTTAGGAGCTGCATAGGACTAAACAGACACTTGCAGCTTTAGGAGCTGCATAGGACTAAACAGACACTTGCAGCTTTAGGAGCTGCATAGGACTAAACAGACACTTGCAGCTTTAGGAGCTGCATAGGACTAAACAGACACTTGCAGCTTTAGGAGCTGCATAGGACTAAACAGACACTTGCAGCTTTAGGAGCTGCATAGGACTAAACAGACACTTGCAGCTTTAGGAGCTGCATAGGACTAAACAGACACTTGCAGCTTTAGGAGCTGCATAGGACTAAACAGACACTTGCAGCTTTAGGAGCTGCATAGGACTAAACAGACACTTGCAGCTTTAGGAGCTGCATAGGACTAAACAGACACTTGCAGCTTTAGGAGCTGCATAGGACTAAACAGACACTTGCAGCTTTAGGAGCTGCATAGGACTAAACAGACACTTGCAGCTTTAGGAGCTGCATAGGACTAAACAGACACTTGCAGCTTTAGGAGCTGCATAGGACTAAACAGACACTTGCAGCTTTAGGAGCTGCATAGGACTAAACAGACACTTGCAGCTTTAGGAGCTGCATATGACTAAACAGACACTTGCAGCTTTAGGAGCTGCAAGTGTCAGTTTAGTCGACTATGATCAAAACAAAATCATTAGATGACAAGGAGCTTCTTTTGGGCAAAAATGGTCCGAGTAATAATATTTGGGGGTGCTGATGATATAAAAAACTTGGCTGCCTCATTCTGGAATAATTATCCATATTGGTTGAAAATCTCTTACCAAAGACTATTTTTAAGTAGTTTTGCCTTTGGCTATAAAGATAAAGGTCCCCATACACAATCAAACATGTTTGCGCAAACCTGATTTCGGGCAATTTTAGGCCATACACGTCAAACATCATGTTTAGGCAAACATCATACAGCCCCATACACGGTCAAAATGTTTGTACAATCATTTTGACCGTGTATGGGGGCCTTAAGTATGACATGTTTTAGCTTAATAAGCTCAAAGAGACGATCACAAGATTTAAATGTATAATATGTAATGGTCATATATAATTAAATTTTATTTATCACCTTAGTAGAAGGACTGAAAGCAAGGCAAAATTCACATTGTAAGCTGATACTACTGCATCATTACCTGGCTCTGCAATTGCAATTAGTTAGTGGTAGACCTATGTCAAGAAAGCAGGCAGCTAATTTAACCCTGTTAAATTAGGTCTAACGTTAATTAATTCCCGAGGCTGGAACATCCTAGGTCATGGATCATGTTACTTTAATCAATTGTAAACGTGGTGGTTGCATGTTCCAATTATTCTAATGTTTAAAACGTTTCACTCTATTCATTGCATGAGTCTCCGGATTTAACATATTGCATCATCATTCTTCCATTACATGACTGATATTTTTTTAAAGTAAATATTAATTTATTTGTTCAATATTTATTGAATAAACCTTGATTTTTCTGAACATTTACTTAAAATATTCCAAATCGGTTCAGTAGTTTATAGGCTCCACACTTTAAACACATCGTATCCTTATAAATAAATACAATTCATACGTCGGATATAAGATAGTTACTATGATCACTAAACAACCTTTAACATTTATCTCCATTTCGGAAAGTTGAAAATTTATGTGAGAAATTAAAATCAAGCTAAATTAAATTTAATCTACAGGTATGACGTCGTATTAATTTTTGTGGAATCATGTAAAAATTAATGTTGCAGAAATTATTTAGAACGCAAGACCAAATATATTTGGAGAGATTCCAAAACTTCAAATAATGTAAAACCTTGCCCTTAGTAAAAATATAATATTAAGGGGCTCAAAAAATCTAGATCGACATACTTTTTACACACTTTTACAAATTTTGTAAAAAGCAGAATACATTTCTTGAGAAGTTATTTTGAAATCCAATTAAAATTACTAAAACATCCAAATTTATTGAAAATCTGATGAGTACAGTTACTTTTGAAGATATATAGGTGCAAATAAATGAATGTTTGTGCGGATGTGGAAGAGAAACAAAAACGCACAGAAGGTCGAAACTTATTGCTGGTCCCATAATTGGATAATTATGATCTACCATCCAAATTTCATTAATATGACACAATTATTTTTAAGATACGTATTTATGTTCGCAAAAATTGTACACAGATAAAACCGTCTGATAGGCACGGGACCAAAAATGTTTCTGATGTCAGAAATGGATTTCTGTCTTGGAAGTTCTGAAATCGGAAAGATAAAAAAAATTCGTTTTTGAAAACGATCGCATCGTTACCTCCCGTAAGCTCGGAAGTAAAATTATTTAATCCTAGAATTCCCCAAACATTTTTCTTTTATACATAATTTTATTATACAACTTTATAATTTTTTACCCTAAGGAAATATTTTTCAGCTGAATTTTGTATTCTTTATATTTGAACCACATTTTTTTCAAAACCATTCCGGGAAAGCAATTTATTTTTTTAATACACTTGGTTTATAGGTATAATTAAAAAATATTATGTTGGCGACATAAAATCTACGCGGTAAAGTCAGATAGAACGTTATATGTGGTGATTATTAATTTACACAATATTGCCATTTATTTTTATTATTTTATTTCCAATTTTATTTATTATATGTGTGTTTATTGTAAAGTAAACTTGTTCAACAGATATAATTTATAACACCCACAAAACAAGATGCATATGAAATTATTAATTACATTACGAAATCATGTTTTTTTAAGGTTTTAATTTATGTGTTTCATATAATTCATTTACTTAAACATATTCTTATTGTTGATTCATTTTATATAAGCTGTTGGTACATCGTGTGAGAATTGTATCAAACGAATGATTTCACACAGAATATTTATTGTCCGATAAAATGATAAAATATTAAATAAAATGTTACACTTTTATTGTTAAAAATGAAAACAAGAAGAAGGTACGAGTTTATTCTACATTGAATAGAATCAAATGAAGCTACATTTCTTTGTTAATCAACACCAACACAACACGTAACGTGAAATACTAAGGGAAACACACAATATAGCTGTTGCTACATTATATTAATAGAAAAAATACATGAGCGTTTTTCCTTATATATTAACATTCATAACATTTAATAATTCCTGTCCAATCAACAACCCCTTTGTACTTCTAACATACGTTTTGTTATATTTAAATTATTTTATTTGTTTTTATGTTATACTTTTATTTTTACTACGTTTTTTTTAGCTTGCTTTCTTGTTTGTTTGTATGTTTGTCCAGTACAAATATTGCAATCGACTTTTAACATCCCGAGTAGTTAGGTTAGACTGTTAGACATTTGAAACTTTTATAATAACTCAGAACAATATGACAAGGCATTATTGTAATACTTCTAGCCATCTTTCAGCAGAAAAATTCGTTTGCAGCAAATTTTGCTGTATGGAAAGTTAGTTCGGAAAAAATCCGCAAGTTATTTTATTTGATTTAAAATATCTAATTTTTACGATCTTCATTTTAACGGGTTTCAAATTTATGATTTATGATAGAAAATTTAAAAACGTAGTATATAAAGTTATTTTTATCTTGTAATTATTTATATTTTAAATTAAATTAAATTTATTTCTATTAATATCTTGATTTATATATGATTAGATTCGTTTTGAAGAGTTGACCGACTACCGACAAGTTTTTTTTAAAAAAAACCTGCTTTTTGACTTAAGTCAGGTTTCCTTGGAGAACGGTGCCGTTATATAGCGGCGTAATCTAGCGGTCGTGACATCACAAACGTTGACAGTATAAAATGAATAATGTTGTCTGTCTATGGAGCGTTGACAGCTACAACGACTAATAGCGGTGACGCCTTTTTTATGACTGTCAGCTGTTAATTAATTTTGCGACGTTTTTTCTTATGGTTATGAACATTTCATGCACTAAAATTAGTAGAAGCGATGTAAACCAGCGAAAAGTACGAAATATTGATTGAACTTGTAATGAATCAAGAGTCCCTCAATGTTGTTTTAAGTTGACATCTATGGCCACCATTAAGACGGTCGTCATTTTTTGTCGTCTTTTTACCACCACAATGACGTCATGATCGCTAGATTACGCCTCTATATTATAACGACACCTTGGAAAAACTAGGTCTTTAGGGAACCTTCAAATTTAATTTTAGTGACATTGCAATACTTTTTCACTAAATATGATATGCAATGAGAAAGTAAATAGATTAATTTAAACATTTTTCCATTTACCAAATTTAATTTAGGGTTGAACAATAGATATTGCTTTTTTTTTTTAATTTGTTGGGTGAAAGTAGCACCACGACCAAATTTATTTGTAATGCCGTATTCTAGTGTTAATCCAAATCGTACTTCTAATGTATCGTGATTTTCACACTTGTGCGGTTAGCGTTTAATTTTCCACGCTATTTTGTCAAAAAAACATCAAAACTTTGCAACTTCCAAACGCTGCCGCCGCCATTTTTTCCCCTGTTTGGTAAAGGCAGCGGCAGCAGTGGTTTTTCTTACACAAAAATTGATGCTCTTTCAGATAAGCTTTAATTTTTTCGGGAGACTTATCATCACAGGTTTAGAGTCGTGGGCTCCTAGACTATAAAAATTGAAATTTAAATTGCTTTAATAAATTTTATTATCAATAAAATAAACTCCAGCATGTCATTTCAATGACTTTTCAACAATTCCATTGTTTGGGAACACTAATAGACTATTGTGTGCTATATGTATTTGTGTTAGATATAAATTTAAGTTCATTCGATATGTGTGTGCACTTTAATAAACTAAAAGCAAAATTTTAAAGGGTTTGTTCTTAATTTAATTCGGTGAATAAAAGATCTTGGTTCAAGTGTAAATAAAATTACATTCGAATCATATAAAAAATCCGAACTAAACAGATCCCCAAGAGTTTCCTATAATCAATGGTATTTGTTTGAAGAACTCTTAAACAAAGTGAATCAAGGCTTTTGTATCAAGAACTTATACGCTTTCGGGAAATAGTAAACAAGCCTTGAGGATAAAGTTAAAGCTGTTAACTCAAAGTAACGAAAAAGCAAGAAAAGAAAAAAAATATATCAAATAAGGGCTACAAAACAGAAAGATCTGATGGAACAGGAAATGAACATAATGAACAAAACGGGCTACAAGATAAAACCCTTTAAAGGGAGAAAAGGATTTAATGAGAAATAGCGAGGATAAGAAGTCACCAGGATCAGGGGTAAAACAAGGAACAACGACAAACTTGAGTGACAAGAAAGAGCAATCGCAGAATCTGTGTCACTCGGTGGAAAACCAATAACCCTTCCAACTTCCTTTAGAAGGATGTAACGGTAACCCAAGAGATAAATTAAATATACAGGAGATCTAAGGAAATAACTTATCTAGTGTCATCAACAATACACTTTAATCCTTTAAAGAGTTTTCACATAATCAAGTTCTTAAGAATCCAAGTCAATGTAGTGTTCCCATTATCTCATGTAATTGAGTGTTATGTGAATAATCTAACTTTGATCAGTGGATGAATACAAGATGTTTACATTAAGAAAACTAATTTGCATAACAAGTTAATTACATAATACATTATTGTTAACATTATTAAAAGGTTAAGCTTTAAAAATTAGTCCAATACTACTCAGACCAAAATATCCTCATCGGCAAATTTTTCTTGTGATTGTCGCTATTTTCTAGTATTGTAACTTTCCCATCGACATTTTGCTTTCGAGATTACCAAAGATAATGGAAGCCGTGTGATCGTTCTGAATAACTAAAATGTTTTATGTCTGAGATTTTGAAATTCCAAGACAGGAATACGTTTCAGACATCAAGGAACATTTTTGGTACCGTGTCTGTCTGTCGGTCTGACGCTTAATTTTTGCAAACCAACATATCTTAAAAACTACTCGTCAAACTTTATTGAAATTTGAGGGGTAGGTCAAAATTATCTCATTGATGGTTCCATATACGTTTTAACCTTCTGCTCCCATTTACTTCTCTTCAACATGCGCTCACACATACATTATATTTACACTTATATCTTCAAAAGTATACTCATCTGATATTTATGAAATTTTTGGTTTTTAGAAAGTAACCCGCAGATAGCCCCAGTTTAATTTCAAACGTCTACGCTCTTGAAATCTTGCTAATTTGATAACTTCAATTCATGTAAAAAATTAAAAACAATTTTGTGAGTTTTAAAAAATTGGGGAAAAATTAAATAAATTTGATATTAATGGATTGTAAAAGCATTCAATCATGTATTGATTTATGAATATTTTTGGTTGGTGATCGTTTCAACTCTGCAGTATTGTATCTTTTTCACATTGTAAGCAATAACCAATTACATTATATAGAACTCTGAAAACCCCATATAATTGTGCTGAGTAAATTATTGGAACGAAGTTCCTTATGGCACGTTCTGGAGCCCGGGAGTGCGAATCCGAAAAAAAGACCAAAATCACCGTCACAAAATCACCGTCATGCAAAATCCGTCACGAAATCTACCGATGACAATAACTTGAGTTTTATTTTGTCTCTTTTCTAACTCCGTCACGAATAAAGTAGTTAGCAACGTATACGTACTTAGTAGTGAGATTTTATCATTTATATTTAATGAAAAATGTAAGGAACTTTGTTCCTACCGGGTGTCCCGCGACCACACGTATTTTTCCTGTGTATATTACTATATTTATTTATGTGTTGATAAATTCAATTCAATTTCAACCTATTGCAGTATACAAAATCAGTCGTATTCTTTTATTTATACTGATTCATATGAATTACAATTATTCTTGATGGAATATACTCTTGATTGCTGATGAATCTTTTTAATTTAGAAAAAAAACTATTTCATTTATAACTTCTCATCATAAAAGTTAAAAAATAAAATATATGAGTGGGTATCTTTAATGAAATAAAAAAAAAACAAAAAAACACTTCAGCATTCCAAATCATGATTGCTTTCAATTATAAAAATAATCAAATAATAATTGATTAAAATCCCCCCCCCCCCGCGTTTTCTGTAACGGAAGAAAATAATTTCTGAGAGTAAAAATAGTCATTAAATAAGGATAAAGTGAATGCAAGGTCATACAAAATAAACAATGTATTTAAATGGAATCAACTGTAATTATGTCTAAACTCATCCATAATCTTCTTTTAAACACATTGTAGCGATGTACAAGGCAAAATTACCTTAAGTAACATAACCGCTTTATTAAGTTTAATTATAACTATTACAATTATTTTACGTTTTTCTTTAATGTTTTTTAAATTAAATGTTTAAAATTGCTCATTTTTTCTGTACATATAACATCAATGTACCCACTGACTTACTGAATGACTCATCACGATATCTCATATGACTATGATCATAAAAGTTTGTTGTTCATATGCTCAAAATAGCAGCATTAGTGAATTTAAAATCAAGTCCCCTCTCTAACATAATTACCCCTACTTATTTTTTACTTTATGAGAAAGTATTATGATGGCGCGAAAAAATTGATTTTGAGATTTTGGTAGATTTACACGTTTTGAAGTCCCTTAAGTCCAACAAAGTTTTTTTTTTTTAAAAAAATGTCTGTTGTCTGTGCGGACACGTGGTGCCTAAAATACTGGGAAAATATTGACGAAATTTGGTGTAAATGTTCAGAAAAATCATACCAACAAATCATACCATATGGTGAAATCGAGAAATGAATTTTGCTCTAAATTTGGGGACATTACTTCCCAAAAACTCTTTTTGAAATTCAAAAGTTTCACAATATTTGAAAGTTTGTCTTAATTGTCTCGAACGGATTTTTAACTTTTAGTTTTTTGTGGTTTATCCGTATCCCGTTATCACACATAATACTCTAGATTAACTAATTTTTTCCTAATCTAAATGAACCCTCGTCGGCGCTTCAAGAGAAGTGGCCGACGACGTATTAAAAAAAAAAAACACATGAAAATTTATTTACGTAGATTGTTAGTTTGTCCCTTTTTAGAATCAAGTTTGTTTTTATCTCACCTATGTGAAACCTTAATTAATTCAGCAGTTACCGGCACGAATATGCCTCGGAGAGGCGAAATATAGCCGTTATAGATGAATATCTATTAAAACATTTTCTTAATTACCCTTACCGACCCACACCTCAACAAACTTGAAAATTTATTTATATATTTAATAGCAAATAAAAGTAAGTAGGAGTGTGTATATCTTATATAATCAAAATCAGATTAAAACAATTTAAATGAATAACCTTTAATACGATTATAGTTATACTACTCTTAGAGAGCGCTACTCACCAAACAACAATAAACTAATATAATAAGCTCCCACAGTTAAATAAATGATTAACTAATTATTAAGATAATAATGCACAACACAACCACTGAATTAATAGATTGTACATATTATATACATATATAAATATATTTATTTTTGTTATTACATTTATGTAATAATATTGAATATATTAATAGTTATATATTCCTAATATATATAATTACTGATTGTTTATATAGTTTTTTTAGCAATTGAAATTTTAACTATGGGACTGTTGTTATGTTAAACGTTTAATGTTTGATTTTAATTACTTTTGGCGCGATCCTATCTCATGGAGATAGATGTTTGTTCGCAAAAATGATTTAACTCAT
>KZ651350.1:1007553-1031118 GCA_001010745.2 Gerris buenoi
AATACAGAAACCAAAATAATAATAATAAAAAAACAAAATGGCGTCATATTTCTTTGCTTTTTAAGTTTCATCGCACACCTATTACCCCAATTTTGTACCATTTCCCGACATTCAATCTTCTCAAAATTTTGCACATAGAAACAACTAAGGTGAAGAATACAGAAACCAAAATAATAATATTAAAAAAACAAAATGGCGTCATATTTCTCTGCTTTTTAAGTTTCATCGCACACCTATTATCCCAATTCTGAACCACTTCCCGTTCAATCTTCCCCAAATTTTGCACATAGAAACAACTAAGGTAAAGAATGCAGAAAAAAAAAAAAAAAAAAAAAAAAAAAAAAAAAAAAAAAAATTGTACATAAGACCAGTTTTCAAAAATGGAATTTTTATATTAATTATTATGCACCATTTGACTGGACTATTTGCTGTATAAATTAGATGTAATAATAACAAATAAGATGACCCTAAGCCCTAAAAGGATCGAAACGTCTCCTGCTAGAAAGTGAATTTTGTTATTATTAAACTTAATTAATCCATTAAATAAAAATAATATTAATTTGAAAATATTTAGATTAGGAAGGTATATTAATAATGATTATATGTACTCATTAGTTGTTTGTGTAGATTTAGACATAAAGTATTTAAACAAGGTTGGACGCATTCCAAGAACGTATTAATTTTACTGGTTTTGAATTTATAAATCTGCAGGTGTTAATCAAGGTTTTTATGTATAGCTTTACTTTGCAAAACAACTTCACTTTTCTGCAAAATTAATTTGTTTTTAAATCCTTTATATTAACTTCACTTTTGTGCCTGGGTGCCTGGGTGCCTGGCGTCAACATTTTTGGAAGGCTAGTTAACCCTCTTCTACTTATCCGATCGAGCTGAAACTTGGCACATAGACTCTCTACCAATACAACAACATTTTAACAAATTAATTAATTAATTAAATTTAATTAATTAATTAATTAATTAATTTTTCAATTTAATTAATTCTTTTTTTATAAAATGAATGGATTAAATAAATTTTAAAAAATAAAATAAAAAAATAATTAATTAATTAATTAATTGGTTGGTATATAAAATCTTTGGAGGGCTAGTTAACCCTCTTCCAGTCATCCAATCGAGCTCAAACTTTGCACATAGACTCTACCAATATAAAAACATTTTAACAAATTAATTAATTAATTAATTTCATCTATTAATTAAATTAAAAAAAAATCTTTTTAAAAATGAATGGGATAAATAAATTTATAAAAGTAATACAATAAATAAAAATTCAATTAATTATTCAATCTTGCTGAATCTTGGCATTTCGACTCTCTACCGATACAAAATCATTGTAACACATATAATAATTAATTAATTTATTTATTTTAAATTATTTATTTAAAATTGAAATGAATGAATACCAATATTTCCCTTCAGACCTAAAATGCAAAATATATAAAGGATTTATAATAAAAACTTGGTTTTTATGGGCTGGTATTATTTCAAAATGAATCTAATCTGAATTTCTTTTTAAAATCTAAATATCTAATGACATATTCCTCTTTGCTTCTTTTACCTTCAACACGCTCTCATCTTTTACTCGTTTAAACTTCTCAAAACTATCTACGTACTTCTCAAAAAACGTGTATTATTTTCTTTCCATATTTTTTAAATTCAAATGCATATACTCGTATAAATGCATTAAAATTATGCTCTAGATTTCACAGTTTTTCTCCCAACAATATTCTTGGATATCCGATTAAATCTTTATCACCCTTAGATTAAAAGTCCAATGATTCGGGTCCGCGACTGAAAACATCTTCAGATGTGTTGAACTTTATAGTTTTATTTTAACTCAAATCAATAACAAAGATCAGCTATTAGTTTGTTTAGTTTGTTGGGGCTAAGTCCTCTAACGTTTGATAAGCCATCCACATGTCTTCAACGACTTCCTTTTTTTCTTAAACGAGTACCTACTTTTAACTTTGTCGAAATTGATTAAAAAGTTACAAATGCGGAAGAATGATCACCATGAACATATGGATGACTCAGATGTAAAAATGCAAAATCAAGCTAGAATTTGTATAAGTAACTCTTTTGGCACCGGAATATGTGGTCGGCTAAGTTCGTATGCGGGACATAGCTTGGCAATAGGCATTTGAAAAAAAGCAAACCGGTGGAAAGCGGCCATGTCCCGCCCTTTTTCATCCCTTTTTCCCCCCGCGGAGATTGTGATTTTCATGATCCTGAGTTCGAACTTGTTGGTAGACCAATATTCAAGTTAATGGTAGTTTGCCACTTAATAGGTTAGATAGTCAAATATTATTCCTAATCAAAGTGGTCAAGTGGTCACCTCTCAAGTGACAAACAACCGTCAACTGGTCTACTCTACTGTGAACAAATTTCGTTCTCACGATCATAAAATACTAAGCATATTGGCCACCAAAATGGGCGGGACATGGCCGCTTTCCAAAAGTTTTTTTCAAAATGCCTATTGCCAAGCTATGTCCCGCAGACGAACTTAGCCGTATATTTCGTTGCACATATTCTTAAAAGGCACCATAAACAACTTATGCACAAAATTCTAGCTTGATGTTAGTCAGACTCTTTTTTGCACGCTATCTCCTGAACTATAATAATTTCAATAAAATCCTAGCAATTTTCACTATAAAAAGTCAATGTTATTCCCAATAAATTTTAGAGTTTTATGTAATGATTTGAACAAAGACTAAGTAGTATTGTTAAATAATAATCAATGATTCATTTGCATCTATTATGTATCGTGAATTTTTGATAGGAAATTTTAAGGAAGATTTAAGAGTTTCCAATCTTATAATTATACTTATTTTCCTCTTTCAGACACTTGTTAAAGTCGTCTTGCAATCTTTAAGGTCATGGGAAAGACCTCTAAGATGGAATTCTTTAAAAAAAGGAGATACTTATGGCAGAAACTTCACTGTTAAAATGACAGTATAGCTTTACTTGGGTATAATAATTGTCTTTGGGTGTGGACGGAATCATATAAGGAGGTTCCGTATCAAACTATTCTCGACAGCTAGGATTTGGTTGTTACTTTCACTCTTGAAGCTGTCTTGGACTAGCGGCTTTTTCAAGGCCGCTAACCTTTCTTAATGCTTTTAAAGCAGTCTTGAGTGCAGGTAGTGAAAGTCCTGACATAAAATCTACATATAGATATTCACGTGTCTCAACTATCTATCTATAATCTTTTTACACTAACCTTATCTAACTTCGGCTACTAAAACTTGATTCAAGGAAATTATCTTTCTATACTATCTTTCCTCATACCTATGTAATAGACTTAATAACATCGCAAAACGTATATTTTGCTAGATTGACTTCCGTCTTGTAAGCTTAACTCTAGCTGCTCGAGAAAACCATTTTTGAAATTATTTTGTGAGGAATACGTAACAGCAATCTAATTTGTTTTTCTCAATTGTGTATTTATGTATCAAGAAAAATAAATTTGCTTGACAAATTCGAACAAATTTTTCTTAATTACACAGTGATACTGAATTTAAATCCCATAGTATAATTTTATTTTGTTTTATTTATTTATTATTAAAATAATTAAAAAAAAAAAAAATCAAGTAAGAGGATGCATTTNTACTTTAAAACATTTAAATAAAATTATAATTACTATTTATTGGAACGGAGAAAAATTGACTTTAGCACCGGGATTCGAACCACAGGTTTCCTTTATTTCCAGTATGGCGCGCTAGTCAACTAAGCTATACTGAAGAATAATTTCCTCTGTCGATAACGATACCTAGCCCCGAATTAAGCTTTCAAATTTTTCTACAAGTCTAGAAATCAACATTAACGACATTAGACCTAGACCGAGAAATTACAAGCGTAAGGGCTGCTCCATCAAATAGATCTAAAATTAATTTCACGATTTCTACTCGGAAAATGATTTTTCTTATATCTTCAGCGGTAGTACCCTTTTTCTCAATATATTTAGCACTATAGTTGGATCAACAAAAAATATATTCAATAACTCATGTGATTGTGGCAATGTTTCGACCTATTCGGTCATTATCGGGCATGAAAAAAATTTCTTTAATCGGAAATTTCAGCGGCATAATTGAGTATACTCCGCAACTGCACCTCGTTCGCACTTCTCAATTTTTGAAGAATACTCAGGTGTTCCAAAGGAGCTTTCAACAAACATCTACGATTACTGAAGCATTTGTTTATTTTGTTCATTAAAAATAATGACATCTTTAATATAGGATTTAAAGTAATACTTGGCCTTTAAGTAAGGATTATTTTTATATACGAGATAAGTAAAATTCAACAAAAAAAATAGTATTAAAAGAACAGTTGATTTTTCCTTCCTTTAAGGCTAAGAAAAATTCGCTTTTTTTTATTTCGTCCCTTTTTAAAATTAAAGAGGAAAGAAGAAGAAAAATAAAAATAGTAATCCAGGCAACAGAAAATCCCAGTTTTAACTTTGCAGCTTTTTCGTTCCTTGGACGGCACAAAGGAAATAAAAAAACAAGTGCTTGTAGCGGCAACACAAAAAAACTTAAACTTCATGGAATAAAAAAGTAGAAAAAAAACTTAATGTGAATCAGTAGTTAGACGCGATTTATCTTAACAGGAAAAAAAATGAAATCACTAGAGGAGAAAGCAAACAAATAGAATTATTTCAAACCCAAATTCATTAAAAAGATATAGAAAAAACGCTAAACAAACTGCAAAGATAAAATTAAACGAAACAAATAAGGCAGAAAAAATAATTTAAAAAACACTTTTAATTTTTAGATGTCCTGTAAAATCCAGGATATTTTCTGGTGAGCTTAAAATAATAGTTTTAATGAATTCCACATCAAGGATATATTAAACAGTAATCTTTGTTCTAATATTACATGGAATGAATGTAAAGACAACATATTGAATCCATTCATTATAAGAAATCTGCCTCTAGTTCAAATTTAGCGAATTTTCGAGTGGTGTCGTCTTTGTCTCATAAAATGAATTGTTGCTCATAAATTATGAATACTAGAATAATGATTTGATTGTCGTGGAAAGCTTAGAACATTTTCTACCAAAACTTACTCAAGACTTTTCATTCGAATACGCATTCGCTGAAAAATATTCATTCTTATCGAAATTATTGAGATTTTTTTTCTTTTGGTGGAGGTGGAGGCAGAACTTAATAACCAGAGTAGTTGCATATAAATTATAGTAGTTGCTCATAAATTATGAATACTAGAATAATGATTTGATTGTCGTGGAAAGCTTAGAACATTTTCTACCAAAACGTACTCAAGACTTATCATTCGAATACGCATTCGCTGAAAAATATTCATTCTTATCGAAATTATTGAGATTTTTTTTTTCTTTTGGTGGAGGTGGAGGCAGAACTTAATAACCAGAGTAGTTGCATCGAGTACACTTTCAGGAAAACTTCCTCATTTACTTACCTTTCTAAAAGTACTCACAGCTTAGGCCATAATTTGAGTTATAACCGACGTAAGTTAGAAAAATGTTTGTAAATTACAGTAAAAATACCTACCAAACAGCAATTAATGAATTGAAATGTGTTTTAAATAACTTATCTATTATTTTTTTTCAAGTTAATTAAATATCTATTATTATTTAAACGTTAATTAAAATGTTTTCTGGTGTTCTTGTAACCGCTTAAAATTGATGCAGAAACATTACTTACACTCACGTATGTGAGGTTTGAGGTTAAACTTTTGTGACATGGAAGTAGGGATATGTTCAGTTATGTGAATTAATATTTCAAATTATTTTGAAATATTCCTCACATTCGTAACCTATTTATTATTTATAAAGAGATGTGTGGAAGCAACAGTTGATTTTAAGTTTGTTTATGGATTCTCACGTTTCAAAGTCCCCTGAGTTAAAAATATCTTTGTCTTTTGTTAATGGAGACGTGTGAGCCTACTACTACTGAACTGATTTTGATCAAATTTGACATTCTCGTTCAAGAGAAATCATACATCGTGTCAATTTTAACGATTTTTAATAAATAATTCCATATTCTAGTCTAGTCTATATCGTACAAATTCATCTTAAATCTCGTTTACAGAATTTTTTTTTTAGGAAAACTCTGGTTTTGGAGGAAATCATTTCCAATACCGAGAGAACAGGGTTCGATTTTTCCATCGGAAAGGAATTATTTTTACTGTACTTTTTATAAAAAGAAGGAAGCATTTTTATTAATAATTAAACTACAAAACTTTGAAGCAAATGACAAATTGACAATTGTAGCAAGTAATTATGTAAATAAGAAACGAGAAAGATTATTTTCAATTATATCTGACAGATTTTTTCATTTTGTAAGTAAAAACTAGGTCCCTATAAATTGTAACATTTTATTCTATTTTATATGGACCGAATTTTATAATTAGATAAAAATTTAATTTTCTGTTGACTAAATTTTCCGTTATTTTCACCCCTAGTAAATTTTCACAGGTATTTCATATTTATTAATTCTAGTTTTTATCTTCAACAAAGTAGTATTAAAATTAATATCTCTAGTCTTAGTTTTTTTTGGTTTGTTAAATGTTTGAAATACAATTTAATCTTTGAAAATTTAGCTTAGAAGTTCCTTTCTTTAATTAAATAGTGGGTGATTACAAAATAATGAAACTAAATAAAGTACAGTTTTTCATCGCTCTTTACAATTTATTTCTTATTTCTGAATAAATAATGTTTTAATTATTAATTTAATTGTTATAATTTTGAGTTTTTGAGAGGGACACCTAAAATGATTTTATTTCGATCCGATTAGTTTTGGTACTAGGTGTAAGCTATAATTTTAAAAAGAAGGAATTTCACTTAAATTCGATAGGTAAAGTTTCTAAAAAAGCCTTATAGCCGTATAGCCGTCTCCGCGTATTCCTCTAATCTTATATGGCTATTACTTTGAGTATAAAAGGTTATAGTTTCCAGTCAATTTTGTTACCGAATCCGAAATCCATAAATAAAGTTTAGAGCCGTCTTTGGTCAGATCCGCAGGGATCTGACAACCGACTTTATCCCCACTGCCAATTTATTTTTAGCCTGCTAAAAAGTCTTTTCTCCTGACACAGACTGGGCTTTTCAAAGAAAAGAAGGAACTCAAATGTTGCTTGCAAAATAATTTTGTAAAATTTTAATAATTATTTTCCTAATTATTAACGAGACCGAAAAATAATTTAGTACTAATTTTTTAGTTAAAAGTATATAGGTAATATTGATAAGGTTAAAAATATTACCTTCTACTTGTGGTATAGATTATACACCTATCAATGTTATAACAAACTTTACCTATATTAATTAATTAACCATAGGTAATAGGTATAAGCATGGTATTGCCAACTTTTGGAACCTTGGGTTTCTAGCATAGTAACAAGTTTTTATCACTTAATGTTTTTAGATTTCCAAAAAAAGACCCACTTTATAGTCCGATAATGTGAAATCTTTATTTTTATTTATAGGAGAGCCTACTGCCAGACCCTGATTCACCAAAGCCCAAAGGGCAGAGTGGAGTTTTTTTTTTTTCTTGCTAGTCGAATGCCGGAAACCCGGAAACTACGCCCCCCCCCCTCCCACTCCCTCGGTTTTCCAAAGTTATAGGGAGTGCCATAAAAATGCTCTGCCTAGGGCGCCATGTACCCTTGATCATGACCTGCCAAATGCTCTTCTATACGAGCTACCGAGGCCCCCTCTACATTTACTGGGATGTAGGATCATTTCTTACAACACTAGGATTCGCACCCGCTGTTTAGTGGTTCAAGAGACAGAATATTAAGCTCCTTAGATACCTCATTGTTAGTTTATTTTGAAAAGTTCTTATTTTTGTTATTAACCGCATGGTTAATTTTAACTCATTGTTTATAAAAATAGTCTGCAAATTAGTGTGTCTTAGAGCTTCCTCGCCCTCGCGCCCTCATAAAGTATACTACATATACCATTAAAGGTTATGGCATATTGTCAAATTTATTTATTTTTCGTTTTTTTACAAAGATTAAAGTACCAAGTTAGCAAGATTTAAGAGCGAAACAGATATAATCGATGTTCTACTTGACTATGATTCTATGGACTCAAAATCATTATTATGGACCACAATTTTTATAAAGTCATCGATTAGTCAAAATCGAATTAACGGGATGTCACAATAATTTCTCCTCCTATACAAACAACGCTTTCGAGAAAAAATAGTGTGGCGCAACCGTTATTCTTAAATTAGTTTAAGCTTTTGCCACTTATCAATGACTTGTCTATTTAATTTCCTCCTGTTTTTTAAGTCCCCGTTTGTCAAAATTGTTTTAATTTTTTCATGAATTAAAGTAACAATTTAGCAAAAGTTTGAGAGTGTTGACGGTTAAAATTAAGATCGGGCTATCTGCGGGTTTTCGACGTTAAAATATTAACTACAGTAATTAAAAGTGAAAATTTTAAAAAATATCACATTTGTTAAAAGCCGTAAAGTTTCCATTTTATTCGCTACTGTTGTGGCAATATGTTTTAGTCAGTCTTTTTAAGAACTTTATACAAACAAAAAGAAACATTATATTATACAAAAGTATTACCATAAGAATCAACATAAATATAACGTAAAGGTTGTGCTTGCCCTTTAGCGTTACAGTTTATTAGTTGAGCCGAGATACAGGCATAAATCAGGGATTACTTTAGGACATGGCCTCCGGTTTTCTGGACATATTTATGGTGTTAAGGTTTTATCCCAGAGGTTTTTGTTACGCTCAGTATATTATAGCGATGAGAAAAACACGAGCCTCGAATATCTGCAAAGGGAAAAGGGTTGGGAATAGATACTAAACTTAACGGTGCCGTCCTAATCCTCCCGCACAGTCCACGGTATTAAACCGGACTTAACTGGAAATAGACCTGTCTTAACTAACACAACTTAACATACTAACTGTCTTAACTAACACAACTTAACATACTAACTGTCTTAACTAACACAACTTAACATACTAACTGTCTTAACTAACACAACTTCAACTAAGACTTTAAACACACTCTTGTTGATCTTATTTTTACCTTTAAATAAAATGTTTTTAAATGAAAATACCATAAAATGTAAGCTCACATACATAAAGCTATAATGCTTTCATTGCGAACATACTCTTTAAGAGAGCCAACAATTTCATATTATTCAATAAAAATTATATATGCCATCACTAAAATTATGTTTATCTCTGTTTTTGCACTATCCACTACTTGCTGATAAAGGCTATTCAATGAAGTTGGATATCACTGTTATGTTTGGTCAATTATTAAGTAGATACATTTAATTACTAATATCTCTATCGATTGATGATGTCTAGGATGACTTGAAAAGTTGTGGTTTTAACGAAGAAGGCATGTGTGATATGGAATATGGGTGAACGCTGAAAAGTTATTATGAATATTTTTTCTTGTCGAAAGTAACAGAATTCTTGTTATTCTGAAGAACAAAATGTCTTTGTCATAAAATTCAAAACTTTCAAATGACATAAGAGTAACATTTTTAATCACTTGATATAGTCAACATTTTTGCTGCCTTTATATTAAATAATTGCACGATAAAAATAACTTTTTATATACTATATTTTTAAATTTTCTGTCATAAATCAGAAATTTGAAACCTGTCAAAATGAAGATTCTAAATATGGGACATGTCAAAACAAATAAAATAACTTGCGGATATTTTCCGAACTGACTTTCCATACAGCAAAATTTGCTGAAAACGAATTAAATTCTTCTGAAATATGGCTAAAAGTATTAAAATGATGGATTGTCATCGTGTTCTGAGCTATTCTAAAAGTTTCAAATGTCTAGCTACTCGGGAAGTTAGTTAAAAATCGATTGCAAGATTTGTACTGGACAAACAAACAAACAAACAAGAAAGCAAGCTAATAAAAACGTAGTAAAAAATAATTGGGAAGTTTCTCATTTTTATGCAATTATGTATAGTATTTCAAAGTTGGCCCAATGATGGTTCCATATGAATTTTATTCTTCTATTCTGCACATTGCAACCTATCGTACCTTCGCTCATTCCAATGATTTAGCATCCCATTACACATAATATCATCCTCAGTGACCATTCGTCCTGTGGTAGGACGCGAAGGAACTACTGCCACACTAATTGACCACTTAAGTTTGTTTTTTTGTTTTTTAGCTTGGAATTAATGGCAATATATTTGTACCTTATGCAGCTACAAGTTCACTATCCCATGTGCATAAATATGCAGGCACATAACAAATATAGCAGTAATATTTATATCACAATACTAAAAACAACCAGGGCAAATAAACATTGTTATTCTGTACAAGAAGGTATAATTTTAGGACAACAACAAATTATTTCATAAGAACTAAACCTACAAACGAATGAAATGAGTATATTACTTCCAGGACAGTGGAATTTCAAAAAGGCTCTATTTGCTCAGATCTGAAATTAAAAACCAGAATAACTAATTAATTAATGAAGGCTTGTTAATGAACTTTTCATTATCTATGTGAAGATGTGGAAATGAAATTGTTTACGCAGCAGTTTATCAGCTGTGTTTAATCTAATACTATCATGTACTCCTGATCGTGTATTCAGCTGTTTAATTCGATATAAGCGGTTTTAAATTTGATGAAATTTCCTTTTTATATTCTTTTGATATTTCTATGATTGAAACGGACCTTTATATCCACTTGAACATAGATTGAACTATGTCCCTTCCGCACAATGTTTATCATAAAATTTCTAACTCTGAGCAAAACTCCTCATTGATTAAATTTTGATAATTCATGTGCTAATTTTGTATTGCACATGACATTATCTTAGCAAAACGCTTCTTAGAATTTTAATTGAGGCGTTATTTTTTAATATGTAATTTGCATAAACGATAAAATAAATGATTAAATATTTAATACGGAACCGGCTGCTGTAGGTATGAAACGTCTGTTGAAGGTCATGATAATGTATATGATGACTACATAAAGAGATAGTGTTTCGGGATTCTTCCTTGGAATACGTGATGAGGTGGAACAATATGGCGGCCTGTATTACCCAGACCATGTAACCCCGGTAGCACCATGAGTTCCACCTCACGGCATTATTGCCCATTGTATTAAACTATCATTTGAAACTCTCTAGGGATTATAGTCTGTTCAATCGTATAATGGAACTTAATCTATTACCCATCGACTCCTTCCTTGCCTTCAATATTCATTCTCATTCCGAATTGTTTATGCTACAGCCTTATTTATTCGAGAGGACTACAATTTATACAACCATTTATAACCATGAATAAATTATGGAAAATTATGATAACTCTACGATTTAAAAATACATACACTTTAGAAACAATAAAAAAAATAAATGTTAGGGATTGCTCATTTGGTGGATAGTAGGTGTGGTTATACATTTGCTAGTGTTTTCTATTAAGAGGTATTTAAAACAACTTCAAAACAATTTAGAGTAGGTTAATGATATTGCCCTATTGATATATTGTATTGATTATTGAGAAAAAAGTTAAAATATTATAAAATATTATAAATATATCTTCCCTACTCAAGAACTCTGGTTGTATCAGGTTGTAATTTCACCTACCTGTTTCAATTTTACTTTAGACGATGTTAGAAGTTTTATTAAAGTCGTTACGTTAGAACGTAATATATCCGTAAAAACGTTATTTTCTTTATTTTAAACGTTTATTTCCGCTTTAATAAATTTAGCGATCTTCATCACTTTATAGCAGTGTGGGTGTTCGTTTTGCTAAAAAATATATATTTAAAAAAGTTGTTTGTCTCATTTAATAGATGAGGTTAAAATTTTTTCCTAAAATTTTTCCCGTTTTAAAATTCTAATTTTAAATTTAAAACTTACGATCATGCCAGCGCTGCGTGTGAACGCTTGGGTGGATAACATTGTAAAACGAACACAACCTGGGCATTGGTAAAATGAACATGTGTACCAAATTTAAACTCGGTCATCTTTTACTCAAGTTGTCGTCATCAGTAGATTTCGTGAAGGTAATTTTGTGACGGTGATTTTGGTCGTTTTTTTCGGATTCACTCCCGGGCTCCAGAACGTGCAATAATGAACTTCGTTCCAAAAAGATATTACTCATATTTGTTTATTTTTATACAATTGATTGAGAATAAGTCTCTCCGGCGTTACCAGTCTCTAATTTTACCCATATTACCAACTTAAACTCTTTGTATAGTAAAGATCAAACGAAGATTTGATGCCTTCTTTTTTTAGAGAAAGACACAGCGAGGTCAAGTATAAAACTGCTAGGGAACAGGTGTCGACCGAAAGGGGGTTGTTTCTTTGTCAGGGAGAGGGTGATGACCTCTTGATGCCAAATTGATGCTTTATTGATTCTCCTCCAAGGGCCTTGATTCTTTCCTTTGTTGACTCATTCTTCTGTTTACTTTAACCCTCAACCTTCAAGGCTTTGTCTTGTACTTCGCTGCCTTGTTAGCTTCACCTAAAAATAAGGACGGAAGAAAGAAGGAACGAACATTTCCCAATCTTCATTACTATTTAAGATACCATCTTGTTCTATCACACCTTCTCTTGGGAAATTTTAAATTGAGTATCATGTTATTAATCATAATAAAAAATGTAAATTCTTTTCTATCCACGTAGAACTTGCATTTTTTCTCTTATAGGTGTGTTGTAAAGTATATATAGAGCAATTATTTTGTGAGATTATAATAGCTTTTCCCTGTTTAAAGTTCTTAAGGTTGCCGAAGTCAATACTAAGTCAGGCATCCTCTTTGGTCTGCTGAGTTGCTGAGTAAATAGTTTATAAAAAATATCTGACTTCGTTGTAGATGAGGCATAAAGACTAAACTACTAACCGATTTCGATAAAATTATGTATTAATGCTGGGGGGAAATTTAAAAAAATGAGATCTAAATTTTGGAAATCTTAACAGGTACTAACTCCTGCTTTCACTTTTCAGTAGTAGCTTACTATTTGTATTTTCATGAAATATATTTAATAATCTATTTATTAAATATAATAATTTGGGATATAGATTCATTATGTCAGTATTTATTTATATGAGAAAGTTTTGTCCCGGTTTGTTCGACTGATTTTTCCTATACATTCCTAAGGTCCTTTATATTTTAATATAAACTCGACTAATTTTAATAAAACAATATACATATATTATATATTTTTTAATTTTTTATTGTTCTGATAACGTTTAACCTAAACCCCAAGGTTATCAACCTAAGTAAAGGCCTAAGGTATACGATTATAATATATCCTTAATATTGGAAATATAATGTCGTATATTGTGTCCTTTAAACATTAATGTCATACAGATATGACATTAATATATAACACTAGTGTTATATACGAGTATGTAAGGTCAATTGGTCTAGATAATATAATCTCGGCAGTTGGAACTTATGTACTTTGTGCCCTTAAAACATTGATTGCATGATATATCATGTGTAATATTCTAACCAAGTTCCTAGGGAACAAGGTACTACTGCATTATTAGTTCCTATGATATTAAAATATCTAGACCAACTCTCCTCTTACATTTATAACCCTAGATATGACATTAGTTATATGTATAATATGTAGCAATATCCTAACCAACCAATGTAATATATTAACACACATACATTAGGTTGTTTATTCACCAATGAATGCAAAGGGTTTGTGAATCAATGTAATTCTTCCGGTTATTTGAGGTCCAAACGTTCAGCTCCAAACTCTGAGCATCTTTATGGTGTCAACTGGAGTTTATGATTGGATTAGAGGATCGGATTGCAATTTTTCCGATTATAAGTCACATAATCCAATCTTCAGGCATGTAAGCTCCGCTGAAGATGCTTCTGGAACTGGGAGAGATATGCTTGGACCTAATGTTGCTAGGCTTGGTCACCACCGGAAGCCTACAAAACTGCATAATATAACATCCTGTTTTATTTCATTGGCAATAATTTTAGTTTCCTAAAACCCTCTAAACACTGGCCGACGCTACTGCCCGACGTCAGTAGGTCAGTTAGAAGTTAGACCATCCGAGCTCCGACCCCCTACCACGTTTTTAGGGGCGGAGTGTGTGTAGCGTTTAAAGAGTTGTAGGCTATCGCCTTGCAAGTTTCGGGTATAATATTTGACAATGGTTACAGTGATATTGCAGCACTAAGCTTCAGATTCAAATCTTCTAGTGATCTACCCGTTGCCAAATAACGAATTGTGACAACCTTTAAGCCTCTCTTCGGCAGTTACGAATTCTCTCATTATTTCTTCGATTAACGGTTTGACTATACCAAGTAATTCCACATCCATCCTCATATAGTAGGGGGAATCCTTTGCATCTAACTCCTTTACAAGTCTCATTATGGGTGAAATTATTTACGCACCACGAACACTGCAGCAAAACAGGACTGGTAGTCGAATTGGCTCGTTTGGTGGGGGTATGTGTAGGCACCGCCCTTACATGAATGGTCGGGGCCAACAATTGTGTTGGCCATCGTGTAGTAAAGGGTTTATAAGACACTATTACTATTATTCATAAAACAGATTACAGTTTATCTCAGAAACGAACTTTAAATAGACGATGAACTGAATACATTATTTTAAATGTGCCCTTTCTTTATAATCTAACAGTGAAATGAATCTACGAAGCATCAACACAATTTGCGTTTTTAAATTTAAACTTATCCGTGTGTAAAATTATGAACGTTTTTACTATAAAGGTCCAATTTTTAACTAGTTGTTCCGAGTTTTAACAACGTCTAAACGTAATTTTTTCATGTTAAACATTTTATATTTAACACTAGGGTGTTGATGAAGTCTAGATTTTATGTTAGAAGTGAAAACAAGAACGAATTTATTATTATTTTGTAGAAAAAAGTTAGTTCATTTTTGGTTCTTTCTCTCGTCGTAGGATGCTATAAAAAGAAAGATGCTCTCTATAGAATGTAAATGAGTGTTAATTTAAGTGTAACAAAGTGGTTAAATATGCCAAGATTAAAAAACTAGGTCAAGTTTAGATCGTCACATTTGAATACGGACTTATTTCTTCTGCTTTCCTGCATTTTGTTTTTCTTCATCCACTTTTCTCTCTACCTTGTTATGACTAGCGAAAAAAGAAATCATATTTACATCCGAAATGCAAATTACAAAGGTGTTTTTTCTATTATAGCTATTAAAATTAATATCCTTAAACTCTGTCTGGAATTATTTTGTGTAGTTTGAATGTTTTTGAAATGTTAACTGTAAATGAAGAAGGTAATAGAAGAGTATTTTGATCATTTTAAAGAACGTAATTGTTTTAAAATGAAAAAAAATTCTAGATGCTTTTCAAAACCTTTACAATTTGTGATACAGTTAAAATTATTTCGTTCTTTCTGTTATCCTTAACACTTATATCCTTAAAAATTGCCGGTACCTCAAAATTAGCCCATGATAATTTGTCCCATATCAATTTTAAACCCCTGCGCCCATGCTTGCTCTCTGGCGTTTGGTACATTTTACCATTTAGGTGTTATTTATAAAAGTACTATACGATTTTGTTGATATTTGGAAGAAAGTATAGTCAGCAGATGGTCCCGTATTAATGCCTACCTTTTGTGCACATTTAGGATTTAATAAAATAAATGTGACTCCGATGGGAATCGAAACAGGTCTAAACAGCCACTCTTTCTATTCCCAGTATTTTTTTTTTAAAAATGCTAACATCCCGAGTTTAACCACCTCTAACAACCACTTCATAATTTACAATGTCGATTCTACATTTCTCTTCTCTTTTCTTGGCTTGATATTTTTATTGGAGAAGCGTTAATTTCTCAAATATTCTGTCTCTGATTAAGTGATCAGACTTAATTAAGATCAAGGCAATACAGGCTATAAGCTATAAGAATCTCAGTCAAAAGCTCTTTCTATGTTTACTTAGAAATCAGAGCTCTCTTAATCAGCTCTATTGTTATTTTATATTCCTTCGATCTATAGCCCTTCCTTCCCCCCACCACCAACGCCAAAAATTACTGTTCTATGTTGGTGTTGCTTCACCATCTTTTTAACATTTGCAATTTATTCAAGGGAATTTATAATTAAAACAGAAATTTTAATAAAGAATAAATTATCTACTACTGGATAATTTTGAATAACTAAGCTGGAGTTGCTTAGAACTTAAGATTTTTTTAAAGTTACTCGTTCTCGAATAAATGATAATGAATGTCGACTTTTATAATTTTGGTTTTATAATATATATTTGAATAATTGTCATATTATTTAGGCAAATATAATATAGTTTTATTTTTTTTGAAAAATTTCGGCCTTTAGGCCATCATCAGTAACATTAAAAGGTAAAGGAAGACCAGACGCTAAGCCACAAAAAAACCAACTATTTTTTTAAAGCTGCTGACTGAACGGTACTGTGACTGGTACTGGAAAGTTTAAGTTTTAAAATAAACACTATTCTGTGAAGAGGCTTTCCAGTTTTTCATTGTTCTATTAATACACAGTTTGTTTGGTAAAAATCAGGACTGATTTTTTTAAACTAATGGGAAAGGTTGGAGGATGGTCCCTATGGGCAGGATTGGGGTGAGGGATGTTATGTAATCTAAAAAAAACCATCTCATCCTCCGACCCTTTAGAGTGAAGAGCCAAAAGTAAACGTATGTTTAATCCTCGCGTCGAGAGTCAAGATGCAGGGAACCATCCTGCAGCAGCTTTGTGCCTTCAAATATTTTATTTAACAAATCTTCTACGTAGACTTTTGATGTCATTCGTATGGTTTACAATAACGAAGCCGTGCCGAGAATGACTGCTTTTGAGAATCATAAATCAAATCTAAATGGCCAGGAAGACCCCTAAAGTAGCATCGATCAAAAAAGGTTTTTACGAGCAAAGCAAGAGTGAAATCGGTGCTCATGTGGTCTGCAAGGACTTTGAGCATTCTGAACTAAAAGTGAACGGTTAATTTTACACAGAAGGTCTCAAACGAATTAAGAAATAGGGTCCACCGATTCCGAAGAGAGATCGCAGATGCTCCATTAGACTATGCGCCTAGTCACTCATCGCTAATTTTGAGGGAGACATTGGCCAACAACAACGTGACAATGTTGCTGCTACCACCAGATTAAAGGCTCCTGCCAACTTCTGTTTGTTCCCTCGGATCAAAATGAGCCCCAAAGGACATCATTTCGGGACAATTGATGGTGTCTCTGCGGCTTTAACGGTGTGCCTGAAGAGCCTTGCGGTTGTCGACTTGCAGGGGGCGTATGAACAATGTAAAAAGCATATGAACAATATGAAAAGCGCTGGCAGCGGTGTATTGATGGATGTTTATATTTTGAAGGATATTAATTCTTTAAAAAATTATAATAAATTTATAAAATAAAATTAGTGCCGATACTTACCAAACAGACCATGTATAATAATTAGCAGAATAATGAGCATACCTAATCAATAACTGTAGTTAAAGCATATTTCTCTCTCTAATGAATGAGTGAAATAAAATTAAAAAATTTAATAGCTGTGATTTAGTGGTATTTGGATTTTATATACCTAGTTATCTAATTGATTATTTATTTTACTAACATTATAATCATTCTATTTTTATACTTTAATATTAACTTTTTTATACTACACCATTTTTATGGACTAAAAATCATTACTTTTTCTGATACGAAAAAAACAATAAGTTTAAATGGTATTCATGGTTTTTTCGATATCAATTTATATCCAATATATAATAGCTGTATTATACTTGCTGGAGTAGACTAAATTGGTTTTTGTCAATAAATGACATGGAGAGGTATTACTTAATATTGGATATTTGATAGCAAGGTTATTTTGATACACCTGTTTCTACTCCTAGCTCAGCACGCAATGCATACATCTATCAAATTAATATCCCTTGTATTACATCAAGAATAATTTATAATCTTTATTGAAAACGAATGTCCACTTCTTATATAAAGCTTGTTATTTATATATTCCGATATTGTTTTAGGTTGCATGTTTTAAGAATTGTTACTGGATTTCATTTAATATTCTTATTATTGTTCAATATTTTGTTTTATTTATCAATATTGCTAAAAACAATATTTAAATACACACATATATATCTGTGTATGGGAGGTAAAAGGCAGTATCTCCATTTTTTACGAAATTGAGGTTATACCAGTTTTCTATTCATTTTTCCCCCCTTTTTTAGAGGTACAAGTACATGATGTCCTAAAACTAAATTTCACGGATTTAGCCAGTTGGGAAAGTCACTATGAACCATCATGCTGTGGAGGTAAAATAAGTAAAAAAAATCATTAAAGTAGCTCCCCGAACAATTTAAATTTGGCACATAGTGCCCTTTACCTCCCATACATCATATTTATTATGTTGTTTGATATTAATGTGATAGCCATCCTCACCTTCCCAGAAAATAAGTGGATATTGCAGAGTATCATAGGCACGATAAATATTACCTATGGAAGTTACCTACCAAAGCATAAGTTTGATATCTCTCTGCTAAAATTGATCACCAACAATATCAATGTCCACTTCATTAATAGTTTGGAATTAAAACCGACCTACCATGTTACCCTGCAGGAACTTTGTCGGCTTTGATCATGATCATGTAATTAGTAATTATCACTTTGCATTCATTCTGAAGCGTGTTGGAATAATTGAATAAGTTAATTTCCTTCGTTTAACATCGTTTCTGAAGATACAAAAATAGCCCTTTTTGTAACTTCTCCAATCAGACTGTTATGGCAGCGAGTGTTAACTTACTCAGATTCGTTTCCCATGAAATAAATTTTCACGAATATTTGGAATTTGAAGTAAAGATCCGATTTAGTGATACACTTGTCCTTAAATTTTGAATGGTGTATCGACAGGCAGCTTTCTGTGTAGTAATATTTTTGCTTCTAAACGTTGACTGGGGTGCTCTCAACTTTCTTTGCAAGTGAACATATATTTAAATTCCAAATATTTTCATTTTCTTGCGAGTGTTGATCCTCTATTCTTCTTTGTCGAAGGGCGTGCTTAGTATTGGAGCATGTAACGATCCATGTTACGATGTTTTGTTGCTTCTAACGTCCGCTATGCCAATTGCTTCCAACGCGAATTTTAGTAACATTAAGCAATCTAAATTTGTTTCAGGCTCTTACACCGCCTCTCACGTTATACTTCTAGAAAAGATTAACACAGTTTTTGGAACGCTTTAGTCAGAGTGTGATTCCACCGAAAAAAGAATCAAATATTGTGTTAGAGTCTTGGGCGATTCTGTTCAATTAGCCTATATGGTAAATCTATAGTTATTGAAAGTGGCTGATCCATAATTTCAGTAATGACCAACGTTGCTATAGTCACTTTTAGACGAATGCTTTTTGGATACATAACCCCAAATTTGTTTTGCAATTTTTTCCTTTCGAATTTTTTTCTACTTGAAAAGAACCTTGTACTTTTTTAGCCTTGTATTTTTGTCTTCTTTTTCTCTGCTTAGATTACTGTTCTAGTTTGAATCTTCTCAACGATTATATTCTACTCTTGGTTCTAATAAGGTGGCCTGCTAATTGCCACTCTGGTGATGGAGAAGAGATCCTTGAAGCCACTTCCTTTATTTCTATGTTCCTAGTTTGCCCTTATTTTTTGTGTCTACTTCAGTCTTTTCTTTTAACTACATATATGCATTTTTTTTTTTTTTCGTCGTACTACTACCTTATCAAATATTGCACTACAAATAATGTTATATTCATCATATAATAAGTTTTATACATATTTTTAATTTTATATATTATGTACATATATTTTTTTCAGTGACGGTACTTTCTTAGTTCCATTGTGCTCAACTTTTAGAAATAAACAATATTTAAAAAAAAAAAAAAAAAAAATTAANAAATACATCCAGTACTCAATAAGTGCAAGTAAAATACATCCAGTACTCAATAAGTGCAAGTAAAATACATCCAGTACTCAATAAGTGCAAGTAAAATACATCCAGTACTCAATAAGTGCAAGTAAAATACATCCAGTACTCAATAAGTGCAAGTAAAATACATCCAGTACTCAATAAGTGCAAGTAAAATACATCCAGTACTCAATAAGTGCAAGTAAAATACATCCAGTACTCAATAAGTGCAAGTAAAATACATCCAGTACTCAATAAGTGCAAGTAAAATACATCCAGTACTCAATAAGTGCAAGTAAAATACATCCAGTACTCAATAAGTGCAAGTAAAATACATCCAGTACTCAATAAGTGCAAGTAAAATACATCCAGTACTCAATAAGTGCAAGTAAAATACATCCAGTACTCAATAAGTGCAAGTAAAATACATCCAGTACTCAATAAGTGCAAGTAAAATACATCCAGTACTCAATAAGTGCAAGTAAAATACATCCAGTACTCAATAAGTGCAAGTAAAATACATCCAGTACTCAATAAGTGCAAGTAAAATACATCCAGTACTCAATAAGTGCAAGTAAAATACATCCAGTACTCAATAAGTGCAAGTAAAATACATCCAGTACTTAATAAGTGCAAGTAAAATATATCCAGTACTCAATACGTGCAAGTAAAATACATCCAGTACTCAATAAGGAGAAGTAAAATATAATAAAACAGAAAAATTGCCAGTAATGATCAACCTTAAAGATGTTTCGTCAAATAAGATTTCTTTGTACTTTTTCTCTGACACTTAAGTTAACCTAACGTTACATCATAGAGACTTATAAAAGAGTTATTACTTGAAACAATACTTTTACGTTCCTAAAATTGTGTAAAAGCTTATGAGACTTTATGACGCCCTCGTGTGACATAACGTCTCGGTAAGAGTTAGACGTTTAAGATAACAGCCATTAGAAAACACGTTCCAGGCTGACTCGTCCAATGTGGGAATCCTGTCTGTTCTTAATAATAAGGTTTAAAACTTTAAATGTTTTCTTCTTTAACTCTTCCAAGTTATTGGAACTTTCGCTTCTAAAAACCATCAGTAATCAGTAGGATGCTTCATATTATTTTTATTTTTGAAAATAACCTACTCTCACTTTTTCATCCCTATAGAGGTCTATTAATTACCTGTACTTTTAATTACTTAATGATTCTATTTTGTTTTACGACTCGTTAAATTGTAAGAAAAGTTGTTTAGTTCAATTAATTGGATTTTTTTTTTAATTTTAAGGAGCTATTTCAGAGCATATAACACTCTTCATCTTAACTAGCTGCAAAACATAATTAAATAATTTTTAAGTTATGTACATAAAAATTCTATCACTTAGAACCTTGGTATATGTTTACATATTACGATGTAACACATGTAAATAATATGAAATACTTAAGAAATTTTAATGACCATAAAAAAGCACTATATTCAACAAAAACGAAATGAGTTATTGCAATCTACATAATAGGACATATAAATGGCTTTGCCGATAAATTACCCGCGAGGTGGGATTAATTTATCAGCAAATCGTGTAATTATTTTTCAAACATTCAAATAACTAACATTTTTGGAAAAAGTGGCCTAAGAAATGATGTATTTGGATAATTTTTGTACGACTAGTGTCAAAAATATATTTTTTCTTAAAAAATTAAGAAAAATTATTACCAAATAAGATACTTTGAAATTTATATTTAATATTTTTTGCATTATATTATTTGTATATTAATTCAATGGTTTATTATTTCAGGTAAGTGTTTGCGAGAAGTAATCTCTATTCGTTATTTGTAAGTTAATTTTTATTTTTTTAAAAGTTTTAATAAAATTAATTAAATATAATATAAGTGTGGCATGTGGCTTTCTCGCGTCCTATGATCCAATAATTGATTTCTTGAGTATAATAATAATAAGATATATTTCAATATATAGATGTTACTGACAACTTTGTATTTAAGCATTATAAATAATCCATAAAATATTGTGACCCAACTAAAGATTTTTTTTTAACCTTTACAGCGGAGTGATTTACAGTGATTTATAGGGGAGTAACATTCAGTTTCATATAAATGTATGTCAACACACCATCTAAAAGTACTTTCGACAAACTACCCAAATTAATTTAATTTAGAATCGGATGGATAAAAATAAAGTACTTATAAAATTATAGGAATTAATAAAAACATTTGTGCGCATGACAATAAGAAAGCAATAGGCGTAGAAGCTTGGAAAAAATATAAGAACAACTTTATGCTAATGCCGACGTGCCCATCAAACATTTTATTAAAATCGGACAGTTAGTTTTTAAGATATTGTGGATTGCCAATATATGTAGGGACTGACAGAGGTGCCAGATCCACAATTTTCACTGATATCTGCAACGCATTTTCTTTTAATGAAATTTATATTTTGGAGACGAAATAATTTTGTTTTTTAAAATAATCACAATGTTTGCGTTGCCTTAGGTTTGCTTGTACACCAAATGTAAACTTGGTTATTTAAATTACAAATAACGTAAAAGAAATTCAAATGTTTGGAAAATTCTTATCTTATCTAGTATTTACTCTTTGACATTGACCTGTTTATTCGTAAATCGGTTGAAAATATAAATAGAAACAATATTTTAACGTTATTGAAAGTTCCTTTTCAATTGTGTTCTAGTTTTAAACAACTCAGGGTAAAGAAATAAACTTTCCAAGAAAACATTGATAGGAAACTAGTTTTAAAAGTAGGTTTAACACTTATCAAAATAAATAAGAATCACGAATGCATTCGTGTTTTAAGTTGTGTTATTGATTGCAAGCAATCCTTTATAGCATTTATTGAATGCATTAGTACAAACATAACTTTCTAATTCAGTGTGGTTTCTTGCGATTATATCATGAATTTTAACTATCAGAATTAGGATTATTTTATTCTGCATTTAAATTTTTTATTTTGCAATGTTTATTTGACTATATCAGCTACAATTTATAACTTTTGACTTTATAAGTGACGTGTATATAAAAATGAAGTCAGAATGTATGAAGAAGACTACTGATAATAACCGTTACAACTTTATAACATTAGAATTGTCAATATTGTTAATTGTGCTCGAGTGACATGTGCATAAGTATGATAAAATACTGTACTTCACAGAATGATATACTGATAGTGACGTCACATTCACAATTAATCAATCTTTTATACATTACGTAAAAGATTATATACCATACATTATATATCAATCATTATAGACCATCAGATCATTATATGTGTAATATATTTATAGTTAAAATATGTTTTCTTGATTAGTAGTTGGGTCTTTTAAGGAAATTATATAAAGTATTTGTATACAAAGCTGTACATAACAATATTAGACTGTTCAGTGTAGTGGCCCACGGGTTGGGTACTAGAAGTGAGTCACAGGGTCTACTTGTGGTCCCTAGAAAAAATACGACCTGCGGAATGAGACACTGGTCTTACTCCAGCCCCGCATGGTTTAACCAGTTACCCCCTCGTCTGCGATTAGATTTAAGTAACCACACATTTAATATCCAAATAAAACAGCACATCCTACAACAACCACTCACTAGTGAAATAGAAGACTAAAGCATATACAGTCCAAAAGCTAACATGGTTATTGCTATCAGATCTTAAATTTTCACTCCTTATTGGTAATAAGTATTAATGTAAA
>KZ651350.1:1053107-1067558 GCA_001010745.2 Gerris buenoi
GATGTCGAGGCGCTCCTACCTTTCAGCCGCGGGTTGATGGTGGAAATAAAAAAAAAAAAAATTATGGATCTAGCTGATACCAAATCCGTATAAAAAACATCGCTCTACATTAAAAAGAAGGATAAAGGAAAATGGAATGGAATTTTATGAATATGTGAAAGCAAGCCCTTGTCTCCGTATTTAGTCGTGGAGGTGACAACTAGTCGGCAATGCTCCTGTATCTCCCTTATGCTGAAACATCTAGGTCAGGATGGGTTGGTACCTCCCACTTAAGCACCACGCTTCATTTACCGTTCCTCTCTGGAACCGTCCTGGAAGTAAATGGGAGTTGTAGACATTAGTACAAGTCTGGGTACACTATACCAGGAACACCTTGACAAGCACTTTGCTTCAGCCCGTGTATATCAGACCTCGCCCCTAGTGTCACTGAACCCGACCTACTGTCCTCCAGTTCTTTTTAAAAAAGCGAATATCCAGTCACGTCCTTGTCATCACATTAACCCAATACAAAGCTTAACGCTCTTTTATAATCTAACTCATTTCATAACAAAGACCATTTTTCAAACTTAATTCTCCAGCAATAAATAAATCTTCGTGAACCAACTATAATTAAATAACCTATTACACTTCTTCAAAAACTAAATTTACTTTCGCATAAAGTAAAATAAAACGAGAAAGAAGTATACAATTTTAGCTTCATTTAGTGTGGTAGTTGCATTTTATGTTCATAAATACTGGTTAATTAAATTAAATATGGGACATGCAGTGTAGTTTGGTCTACCGCAAACCATGTTCTTCATATGCATATGGTATCATCCTTAATTTTATTATCGAACATTTAGTTTACATAGTACTAGCCATTTATTCCATGTTTGATGTGCTAATACTTTTACCACATCCATTATAATACCATTGAAATAGTAATAACTAATAACTATCATTGGACCACACAATAAAATATGAAATATTAAATTTTATCGAATTCTATAACAACAATATTTAAACGTATGGATTTTATGGAACCATATACGTATAATCTTATCGTATCTTTAACAATCCATTATTTATGAAAGCCATAGTATCATTCTGATGATTTAATATGGAATAGAAATTTATTAAATATCTGAAATGTAATACCGTGATTTTGCTCACTGCAATATGGTATACAATTTGTGTTAGTGAGAGACACCAAGGGATGTGCCACGCAAGCGTGACACATTGAAACTGTTCCAACACCAGACAAAAGTCACAAAGATGTTGGCTCGGCAAAACGCCATGTCCTCATCGTTTCGTCGCTACCGACTCATCAGGGGCCCGACGATGCCCACCCAACTCTGGATCTATAATCGGCTCAAGAAGATAAGATATAGGAATTATCGTTACGCTCTTCTCATACTACTTGAATATAATGCTATAGGTTAAAACACTTGTCTAAGTGCATACTTCTGACAATATTTCAAACTAATGCTTTTAATAATACTCCTAAAGTTCTTAATAGAATCAAAGTGATGCTCCTGATAAATTTCCTTCGATAAAAAACGTTTCTAAATTATGGATCTAGCTGATACCAAATCCGTATAAAAAACATCGCTCTACATTAAAAAGAAGGATAAAGGAAAATGGAATGGAATTTTATAAAGTTAAAAGATTTCCTCAATAAAACAGGAATATCGAAAGACGTATGAATTCTAAAGCCTAGAATATCCCGAAGTTTAAATTTTATTTAGGTATTTAAAATTTTAAGCCTCCCCCCGGGCAATATTTTAAAACCCGAGAGGAAGGTTAATTTAGGATTAGTTTAGTTTATGAAATTGATTGTTAGGTCCTTCCCAGGCAGTATGTTAATACCTGAGCGGAGGACAAACCAATGTATGTAGCCGTAAATATTTGTAAATAGTCCCCTATTATTATATACCCTGTCCCTAGTTTAAACCAAGCGTAGTCTTTCTTTCGCAGCGTAGTCAACTAAATATATAATATAATAGATAACAATAGATAGTAATAATCCAAGTAATGTTATAAAGATGATAATAATATGTATATGTGTATGTGTATATGTGTATGTATATATATGTATATGTATGTATATATGTGGGTATATATATATATATATATATATAAAGAAAAAAAAATGGAGAGCGGCACAAATCGGTAAAAATAAATGGGTCATAATTACAATATGATAACCGAACAGAAATTATTATCTTGAAATTGATGAAGAAATTTAAAAAAAGAGAAAAAATAAAAAAATAAATAAATAAAAAACAANTTATTATTAATCAAGGAGGAAGCTCCTGAACTTAACTGCATTCCTTTTGTCTTCTGAGGCTCCTCCAGTCCTAGAGCCTCTGATGCTGCTTCATGAATCGCAGTCTTAAGATATTTATAGAGCTCCTTGGCACACCAGTCTTCGCTTACATGGTTCAACTTCTGGTCCAATCTACATTGATATAGAGTTCTTATACTCTCTTCTTGCAATAGGTGTATTAAGTACCTTGGAGTTTTAATCTCACTTGATTCTTCGTTTGCGCTACTTTTAACTTGTTTTCTTCCTTTAATAGGAAAAGCCACCTTTGTCATCAGAAGATGGTGATCAGAACCGCATTCTGCACCTCTCTTAACCCTTACATCTTGTATAATGATTAACTTTTCCTTTCTAGCAATAACATAATCAATAATTGTCTTTAGGTTTCTCCTTGGTTGCGTCCAAGTGTACTTATGCACGTCCTTATGTTTAAAGAATCCATTCATGATCCTACACTCCTGTTCCTTGCAGAATTCTATTAGCCTCCTGCCATTATCATTTTCCACATCTTCGCCCCAGAAGCCAACTACATCATTTTGCTTTCTACTTTTGGTTCTTCCGTTAAAGTCTCCAAGTATCAAAAGCTCCTGGCCGTCTGGGCAGTCGTCCACTGTTTCTCTTAGGTCCTCATAAAACTCTCTCTTCTCATCCGCCGAGGCATCATCAGTAGGTGCATAAACACCAATGACATTTAATTTCACATTAAACAACTTTAAAGTCACCTTTAATATTCTATGGCTTACTTCTTTCCAATCCTCAAGCCCATTCTTCCACTTATTTTGAATTAAAAAAGATACTCCTGATTTCGCTCGCTCTTCTTTATCAACCCCGCTCCAAATATGTAAGTAACCATCCACCATTTCTTGTCCTTTCCCTTTTTTCTTAGTCTCAGTTAACACTAGGATATCAATTGAGGTCTTCACTTCTTTAATTATCTCATTAAGTTTCGAGGTTAAACTTTGAACATTCCATGTAGCAATGTTGAGTGTCCTTTTCCGAAGCCAAAGTCGTTGTCCATAAATCCGTCCGGTTTTTCTTCTTTTTGTGGGAAACGTAGCAATGTTGTTTTTATGAGGCAGGGGAGCTGGCCCTACTCTCAACCCCCATACTTGGAGGACCAGAGGTTTGATTTTGGGGTCTCCTTCCCCTAGAGAGGTTGCCTTCACTACGGCTGATGTGGCCTCTCTCCCCATGTCAGAGCCTCGTTAGTAAAAACAGGGAGCACCACGAGTAGGTGAGGCTGACTTCAGCAGGAGAGGCTATGCGGTTCGCGTCACTGCTGCTTGCACCCCACCTGTTGAATATTGTTTAGTAATAATTTCATAATCTGTTGAATATATTCATAAACCTGTTGAATATTGTTTAGTAATAATTTCATAATTACATTAATTAAATTAGATAATTTATGATTCAAATTCATTACTTCTGTATTAATGTTGTTCTAGATTCTAGATTGTCGTACATACCCATTTTTTTATTTGTTTTGTTGAATGTTGACTCTTTTTCTATTTAATAAGATAAGATATAATCTTTAAATTAAAATTGTTCACCAAATTAGTTTTAGCTAGTAGGTAGTGCTGTTTTCGCAAAAGATTTTTATTTCAATCAAATAAATCCATTTTGAGAACTTTTTCGTTTAACCTAATGGAATAAATAAGGTTGTAGGGTTTGTCGAAGAATAGGACCTAATGAAAGAGTCCCTTGGTGAAGGTAATTGGGCTCANTTATTATCGAACATTTAGTTTACATAGTACTAGCCATTTATTTCTTGTTTGTTATGCTTATACTTTTACCACATCCATTCTAATACCATTGGAATAGTAATAACTATCATTAGACTCTTTATAAAATATGAAATATTAAATTTGATCAAATTCTATTACATCAATATTTAAACATATGGGTTATACGGAACCATATAATCTTATCGTGTCTTTAACAGTCCATTATTTATAAATGCCATAATATCATTCTGATGATTTAATGTGGAATAGTTTTAATTATTTTTATAGATCATCATTAAGAAATTGATTAAACTTTACTTCCGAGCCCAATGAAACAGATTGTGTTCTAAAGGAAGAATGATTTTTTTTCTCTCGTCAGCCTTTCTTTTTTACTGATATTTTAATGTAATGTTTTTGGATCCAAAAATGTTGTCCATCTTTTGTAATCCTTCGCTTGTTGTAAGTTTAGACGATTGGACCCTATTGGGACTATCTCGATAAAATTTGTTACTTATGATAAAAAAAAAACAAAAAAAAAACATGCCCAAGGCTAAATTAAATTGTAGCTCCCAATTTCATGGCCCTTTCAAAAATTTGAAAACTTAAGAGAAAAATACACTCGGATATTTTAATTACAAAATTCTATTTCGAAATAACCTTATCAGTAGTTTTCCCGGAAAATAATCTAATTTCCGAGTTATTAATGAAAATAAATCTGATTTAGCTGAACTTCGAATATGAAATGTTAATAATCACCTGTTGATTATTGCTGAGTAATAATTATAATATTTAGATAATTTATGATTCAAATTCATTACTTCTGTGAATATTTAATACACATTTTCTAGTTTTGTTCTAGATTGTCGTATTTACCAATTTTTTATTTGTTTTGTTGAATGTTGACTCTTTTTCTGTTATTTAATAAGATAAGATGTAATCTTTAAATTAAAATTGTCCACCAAATTAGTTTTAGCTAGTAGGTAGTGCTGTTTTCGCAAAAGATTTTTATTTCAATCAAATAAATCCATTTTGAGAACTTTTTCGTTTAACCTAATGGAATAAAGAAGGTTGTAGGGTTTGTCGAAGAATAGGACCTAATGAAAGAGTCCCTTGGTGAAGGTAATTGGGCTCAAGGGAAAGACTGTTTGTTGGTCGGGTCATGATAAGGCTGTGGATACTGTCCGTAATGACGGCGACAAAACTCAAACCCTTCTACTGTCTTGTAAGGCAGCCAAGGGGGTAATAGCTGCAGATTTTCAGCGCCACCTCAAATTCTCTCCGGACGATTTTCTCGCTTCACACACCTTGAGGGACTAACCATTATAACTCTTGCCCTTACACCCTAAAACTTTTTCTTACAATATAAGATTTTTTATTTTCTCACTTGAATTGTTTTTACAAGGAAATTGAAAAATGGAGCAAAAAGCCCTATTGAACTTTTTTTTACAGCTTATCCCAAATATATTCAAACAATTCTATTGGTTAAAAAAGCCTAGTGTTAATAAGGAAGGGCTTTAAATAATAGGGCCCGATTCCTCCATGAATTCTTAATAAATAAACTAATAAATAAAGAAACGAATAATGAGCAAGTGAACTGTATTTATATTTGAATAATAATAAAAGCTTAATATACTATAAAAACAAATGCCTAAATAAGAAAGAAGTTGAATAAGTTTAATTTAAATAATGATAATTAGCTTAGCGTTGATTAGGGTTGAGCTGTGCTGGAGAAGAAGGGAAGATTCCAAATCTTCAGTAGAATATCACTGAATACCAGGCTGTTATAAATATTGCAGAATTTGTCTTGATGCAGGACAAATAAGTTAGCCGAATGCCAACATATAAAGGCGAAAATAACTTGTATAAAAGGCTGGTTTAGCATTTATGAGATGGCCAAGTAAGTTAACAAACTCTGAGATCCAACTTTTTCCAGTCACTCTCCTCCAATTGGTGGAAGAAGGAAACCCAGGTTCAAGGGCACGATGCGTTGCAGGTCTAGTATTCAGAAAGTAGCAATAATTACAATATAACTAAACATTAAATACAACCAATTATATTATTTACATATATTATTTTATAAACATTAATTAATACATAAAAGGAGTTCAGTCTGCCTGAACACCTAGTATATTCAGAAAATCTTTATTTAGAATGATAAACAAAAGCTTCAATACTCGATCAATATGAATTAAGGAAAAATTGGCGCGTTAAATGCATTATAAATGATTTATTGAATTGTCAACGACCCCTTTATGTTCACTGAAAGTACATACTTGGAAAATTTATTTCATTATGTATTACCAAAGAGGTACTAACATGATTTAAACTAATAATCGTCTAAATGTATTGATAAATGACTGATCCGTTCATCCTTTAATGAACTGATATTGCTTGGAACATAATAGTTTATTAATAGAGTAATAATTCAGTATTTGGCGAACTGATATAATATTTGGTTTACATTCATATCTACAATTCATCTAATTGAACAATTGTTTATAAATCGTTCTTTTGTCTTTATGACGTCTTTATAATGACGTATCAGATGTTTTATTGTAACTGTCATTATGCTATTAATGAACTTATTATTGTCATACTTACATAGTTGATAGTAGGGTTGTTACAATGATGAAGAATACGTAGTTGAATCTAATTAGCTATTAAAAGCTCTTTATTCCACTTTGAATGTTTCAAGTGGCTCATTGTTCATTCAAGTTCTTGGTCCCAAGTGAGACTAATCATTAATAATAGCCGCTGAAGCGTGATCTAGCTTCTGATCTATGTTTGCTCTATTCCTAGTTGCTAATACGATCCGGTNGCATCGTCGGGCCCCTGATGAGTCGGACGCGACGAAACGATGCAGGACATGGCGTAAGCCGAGCCAACATCATAGTGACGTAATGTCTGGTGTTGGAACAGTTCCTATGTGTCACGCTTGCGTGGCACATCCCTCTGGTGTCTCTCACTGTATGCCAAATTGATAAAACTTTACTTCCGAGCTTAAGAGAAGAATGATGTTTTCTCTCAAGTCAGCCTTTCTTTTTCATTGTGATGTTTTTAGGTGCTCTGAATCCAAAAATGTTGTCCAGCTTTTGTAGTCCATCTTTAGTGTTCGTTTGTTGTAAGTTTAGATGCTTGAACCCTAAACTTCGGGGCCAATCTCGATCAAATTGAGGCTAAATTTAATTGTAGATCTAAATTTGGTGGTCCTTTCAAACTTAAGAAAAAAAAATATACCCTCGGATATTTTAATTACAAAATCCTATTTCAAAATAACCTTATCAGTAGTTTTCCCGGAAAATCTAATTTCCGAGTTATTGATGAAAATAAATCTGATTTAGCTGAACTTCGAATATGAAATGTAAATAATCACCTGTTGAATACTTACTTTTTTACTTTTTTACTTTTGAGGGCTTCTCCACTTAGCAGCAGTTACCCTATTCCCATCCTCCATGCAACTCGGTCTAAACAATCTTCATCTTGCAAGTTGCGGGCTCTCATCGCTCTGGCCACACCTCCTCTCCAGGTTGCTCTTGGACGTCCTCGTTTTCTTCGACCAGGCGGTGACCAATTCAATACCCGGTGAGGCCATCTTTCCTCTCCCATCCTTTGGACGTGCCCATACCACCGAAGAGAACGCTCCTCAATCCTCTCAATNAATCTATCTAAGATTATAAATTTAATTTGTTTGCTCTGAGGTAGTTAATCAACCCATTTAGTTAAAGAGAAGGCTTGGATATTATGTTTTAATAAATGTTTCAAGTGGCTCATTGTTCATTCAAGTTCTTGGTCCCAAGTGAGACTAATCATTAATAATAGCCGCTGAAGCGTGATCTAGCTTCTGATCTATGTTTGCTCTATTCCTAGTTGCTAATACGATCCGGTTCCAAACCGGTTGGTGTAATTATTTCACACTTGATTTCCTTTTAAAGAATTTAGTACATAGAGCAGTTTTACTAGTTGATTCTAGGCTATTTTCCATTATTGCTTTTGCTCGGTATTAATTATTCATTTTAATTGTTTCTGGTTAAATGATTTTCTGTTATCCTATTTTTCTCAAAACCTTCAACTTCAAACACTGTTCGTCCTATAAATTTTAATTATAATGTTTAACATGCTAGTATCTGGTTTTTACCGTGAAATAAGTTCAATTTTAAATAATCTAAAGATGATTTGGGAAAATCACCCGTTGTCTTTTTACTTTCTCATATAAATAGAAAGTATTGCGATGGTGCGAAAATTTGATGTTGAGATTTTGATGGATTTACATGTTTTGAGGTCCCCTGAGTCCAAAAAAGTGGTTTTTAAAAAATGTCTGTCTGTCGTCTGTCTGTCGTCTGTGCAGACGCCTGGAGCCTAAACTACTGGGTCGATTTTGACGATGTTTGGCATACATGTTCAGAAAAATCATACCCCGAGGCGAAATCGAGAAATGAATTTTAGCTCCAAATTTTGGGGCGCTACCCCCCAAAAACTCTAAAAAAAAAACTTTAAAAAAAATTATTTCTCGAAAACAGTTCCGACTATTTTGATTAAAAAATTCTAAAATGTAGTCTATTTAAATACCGATCTAACGATATAAGCCGTTTTTCCGGGAAAAATCTAGTTCCTGAGAAAATAGCTTAAAAGGCGGACGGAGAGAGTCCGGGTTCGATTCCCCGCCGAGAAGAAGTTATTTTTATGATAAGTTCTGATGAAATATTATGATAAATATATGATAAATAAATAAATGTAGCTATAAAACTAATAAATGGAAATGGGGTAAAGTAATTTATGAATTCGTATATGAGAAAGTTTGTCAGAGTTGTCTCGAACCGATTTTTTACTTTCTCATTTACGGAGTTTATATAGAAAGAAGAAATTTAGCTTTGATTACATGAAATACGGATGGGAGTGTAGACATATTGAACAAGAGACAGTAGATGAGGAGCTAGGAAATTATCTGTGACCCCGGTCATACAGTAGGTTCTTACCAAGTTCTTTGTGATTACAGGTTGAGTTCTGTGGTCATTACCTGTGTTATGTCATTACTGGAGTTGGATTGAGCAACAGTTAAAAGTCTGCAATAGAAACTACAATAAGTGTATATAAATGTAGTCTTATTTGTCTTTTACTAGAATTTAATTGTGTAACTTTTATCTTTATAACATTTGTTTAGTAGAATTATTTAAGAACAATAAATCGAACATTTTTTTTGTATAGATATTGTTACTGTATTAAATACCATAATATCTCTTTAATTGATTTATTTTTAAGCATTTTTATAAAGTGTTTAAAAGTGGTTTCTTTACTTTTTGTTTTCGATTTGAAGAAAAATTTGATTTATTTACATCAATATATCAGAAACTAGATTTTCCTTGGAAAACAACTAAAATTGTTGAATTGACGAGTAGGGAAAAAGAAATAAGGGGCAAATTAAAGACTGAGATATCACTGTTTCTCCTATTCCTAATTTTATGTAGCCTATCTGATGAGAGTCTATTCTCCTGACATAAAACCATAAAAATGGTGAAATTTAATACTAGTTTTGTTTCCTAATTGAAACAAGACCCAATAATCGAATATAATATTTTTTTTTTTTTAATTCATTTAATCGATTAATTCAAAGTTTTAGCGAGAAATATAACAGCTAGTTAATCTATCTAAGATTATAAATTTAATTTGTTTGCTCTGAGGTAGTTAATCAACCCATTTAGTTAAAGAGAAGGCTTGGATATTATGTTTTAATAACAAGTAAGGCGCGCTTCACGTAAGTACGTGAGGCGATAATCGCCGGTTTCTGTACGATTAAGTTTATAAATTAAGTGTATTAGTTGAATATTCTTTTTCTTTTCAAGACCTTTAAATTGATGTATAACATGCCATGGTAACTAAAAACTTTTTTTTTAGTCACCCGCCATATGAGCCGAGCCGCCATTTTGGAAATATTAAGTGTAAAAACTCCAAAATTTGTCCAGTTGTTTAAAATTCCGAGATGTACCTGTGTGCCAAAATTCATGTTTCTAGCTACAGTAGTTTATGAATTGAAACAAGCCAAAGGACAGACAGACAGACAGAGCCGTTATATAATGTTTCTTTTTTACTTCGTACAGAAACCTAATATGCTTATTTTAATTACTATTTTTAATATTAGTTATTTATTTATTTATTAATAATTTGTAGCTAATTTTAGACTAATAAAAACATTTTTTTGTTTCAGGTAAGAGGGCAATCTTAATGGAAATTCACTTTGTTGGGGATCAATGGTAATTGTGAATATTTAAACTTAGTTTGCGTTTGTAAAATTGTTTTTCTTTTTTATCGAAAACCCCTAGTAGCCAATTCTTTTTGGAAATACATAAATGAGATAACTTTTAACTTTTAAATATGGATGATCTTGACTTAATTCCTGTCACTACTTTGGGAGCATAGGGCAGCTATAAAGATTCTCCAGTCGGGACGATTTGTTACCATTCTTTTTACTTCATTTCAGGTCTTTCCACACAATCCTTGGCTTCTTTCTCGACTGACCTCTATGGATAATCTATTATCATATAATTGAGCTTAACGTTTGCCTCATTGAGCTCGTGTTTGAGTTTTTTTCTTTTGAACCAGAAATTCTTAAGAGTCACAAGACTTTAAGATTATAATTTTTTAAACATGAAATATTTGTCATACGATTAAACCAGCAACATTTATATGTGTTGCGTGATTAGCTTCATAATTTTTCCTCTTTTACAATTTCATATTATATTATCTGCAATACCTATATCTATATAATAATACATTCTCTAACTGTCGTCTGTACAAACGCGTAGAGCCAAAACAACCGGGCTGATATTAAAGATATTTGGCAGTCATGTTCAGAAAAAAATCATACCTCGAGGCGAAATCGATAAATTAATTTTAGCTCCGAATTTGGGGGCGCTACCCCCAAAAACTTAAATACGACCCGGGCGTTTTTGTTAGCTAAGCGTTTTCGGGCGCTTAAAACGCTTTGTAAAAAGTTATACGCGGACTAGTAGATAATCGGCCGATCAGCGCAGTAAGAATACAAAAACGCTCGGCTCGGCCTCGCTCGGTCTTGCCCGCAGTGTGAAAGCCGCCTTATATTATATTATTAATCTCACATGGAGAATGGCCGGGTAATTTTTATGATACGTTTTGGTAACTTGTTAAATAATAATTAAATGTATGTTTTACAAATTACATATTTTCGATAACAATGCAATATTATATTTATTTTAACAATTATGTATATATTATTTGTTTTTTTCTCTTATACATAGAGGAATAATTCAAATTATAAAATTTGATATGTTGAAATTAAGATCTACTGATCCAAACAGATTTCTCTGACAAGTAAACACTTTGAGCTTTTTACCTGCATTTACTTTATTTTATTAAGCACGATAGCCTTTATATTATATTAATGGAAGTACCTACATATTATAAGCACGTCTTATTTCCGTGAAAAAGTGGTTGATTAATTTTGATGATTTTGTTGTTATATTTAGTTTCATTAGGATGTAGCTATGTATATCCGCAGTAGCTAGAAGTTGAGGTATTGTTAAGCTGTGGTTAGCTGTTTACTGAAAACGTGTTACTTGTTTGCATCCATGTCTGAATATGTAATCGTGTTTGGTTCTATGCTTACAACCAAACTATACTAAACTTAACTTGTTTCATCAAACAATTCCCTCTTACTATCTTTTAACACGTTAATAATCATAACTTAGTTGGTCAGTTGCCTTCCTAAATGTTTTTATCTTAACTTCTTCTTCAAACAGAACAATTTTAAAAAGTCCAGTCATGCACCATGAATGAGCGAAGTTTTAAAATTGTTTTTGGGTGGGGGGAAATGTTACACACGGGTACGGGGTACAAAAGTCAAAATAGTATTTACCCTTCAAGATGCACATCGTTTGAAAGCTCTTTTAGAGTACAGTAATTGTTGTTATGTACAGTGTTGTTGTTATGTTATATTTTCATTTAAAATGGGGGTAAAATAGAAAAAACATGTTTTTATGCCATTTTTTACCCTTAATGGTCAAAATTTGACCTCTAAATGAACTCCAAAAATTCTGGCCAACGAACTCAACCTTTTCTTTTGATATTATTGACATTTTAAAATTTGTTTGAAATTTTTAAGTGCATCCTAAGGGGAGATATCGTCTGGAGTGACACATATATACATACATACATAAAAAAAGTGTTAAAATTTAGGGATCGATTCAGAATGCCCTGAAACGGAGTCCCATGAAAATTTTTCAAAAATTCGTATTACACAAATTATTACAGCCATTGCAATAGCTTAATTTTCTCCCAAAATTCGCTAAAAGAATTTAAGATAAAAACTTTTAAAATATACATTAAAATAAGTTCATGTGTGCTAGAAGAAAACAAAGTCAAAATGTAAAATATAATATACAAAATTCATCTCCTCTACAGCAGAATTGTTAATCTATAAATTCTGCTAAGAANAAAATTCGCTAAAAGAATTTAAGATAAAAACTTTTAAAATATACATTAAAATAAGTTCATGTGTGCTAGAAGAAAACAAAGTCAAAATGTAAAATATGATATACAAAATTCATCTCCTCTACAGCAGAATTGTTAATCTATAAATTCTGCTAAGAAAGCAATGTGCGCTGGATGTAAAAATTGGTATGGGACACCAGAAGGCTAATTTCGACAAATGAACTAAATCTTCAAAATAAAATAAACAGTATAGTACAGTACTACAGTGCAGTACAGTGTAGTACAGTGTAGTTCATAACATAAAATAAAGCAGTGTAGCATAATGTGGTCTAATTTTGATGTACCATCTAGCAATGCGAAATTAAGATAGAATCAGAATTTTCTTTACAATAAAAAAATCTTTGTGTTTTATTTACTATTTTCTGCAAATGTTAAACAAATATATTTTCCATATTACGTCGTTTTCTATTTATATCAGTCTTGTTTTGTACGAAGTGTTGAAATTTATATTTTTATCTTGAGAAATAAGAGACTTTTAGGGGAGAAAGCTACGACCCTTATTATCCCTTCTCCTTTTACTCGAGGGCTGAAGGACCATATTACCCAACCATGAAAATATCAAGTTACTTTAGCATCCCTAATATATGGACATATGCTTAACGAAGTTACCACAAGAAATTATGTAAATATATCAGATAAAAGTTAATATCTATGACATATTTTCAGTATAATGCATATTGGCTTGAGCCTATTTGCTTTAGGTATGTAATGTGTAATAATTGATAATTTGTCGCTCAATACTGCTTAAATATTCCTAAAATAATAACTATAACTAATTGCTATAATTTATTGCTTTGAAGTAGCCAATTTTCATTTTACAAGATTCCAACTATAATTGTCTTAGTACACGTTATAATCACGTATCTATAACGTATTCTTTCCCGAAATTTGCCAAATTCTTTTATATATTTTTAATAAACATTTTAGTTCTTATGTGTATAACAATTTATCATTTGTTAATAAGTAATACTAATCTTCCCCTTGCTTTTCTCTCCGGCATCTTTTTTTTATCTTGAGTAGAATTTTATCGATTTTTAATTTGAATTTAAACCTAATCCTCTCAAATGAGTTAAAGGAGTAAATTTAGTTTGATAATGTAATTTCAAGTATAATAATTGCTTTTAGTCTAGTCAAATTATGCATAGTTGCTTGCAAAAGGTCAGGTATCTATAATTTTTGGATAAGTTGTAAGGACCAAGGCCACTAATAGTAAAAAATTAAGCAGAGCTATGGTAAAAATAGATCAAAATGTCGAAATATTTTCGTCTTTTGCTTCATATCTAATCTTTTGCTTTATCTCTCTATTCCTATGCATCAGAGAGCAAAAGTTGTAGGGAACAACATTTTCTACAACTTACGTATTTATAATTTCTTTCTAGGTTGCTTTCTCTCGTGAAACGTTTAGATACGATTAAATAGATTTGGTTATCTTTAATACTTTTCTTCTAACCATAATTTATTTTTTTATTGATTATCTTAAAAAATTAAATTAAAAATGTGAAAATCATTTAAAAATTAATTATGTTGAGCTGCTAATGTCGAAACGTTTTCGCGGCAATTTATTTTCTATCTAATACTCAATTTGAAATTGTAGGCATTAATCTGACATGAGCTAAATGCCCAAACTATTTCATTATTAATTCGCTTTTTATTTGTGTGATGTTATTTCTTCCTGATTTCATTGTTTATTATTTTATCTTAGGCGATAAGGAAATTATTATATAGATGGCTAACTTTTTTTCTTTTTTTTTAAGAAATACCTTCATAGCAGATTCACTGGAGTATAATTATACGTGAGTAAATTGCTGGTTAGATAACTTAAAGGTAATTTTATTACTTATGTATTATAAGGACTTTCATTTTAAATCAAGTCGTAAGTGTCCTCTTTGACATTACTTGGGG
>KZ651351.1:6106-19997 GCA_001010745.2 Gerris buenoi
AAGCCGAGGGAACCATACTGTCTAAATCCCGAGGCGTAGCCAAGGGAGTTATTTAGTTGGTTCCTGAGGCGCAGCCGAGGGAACCATGAAGTTTAATCCCGAGGCATAGCCGAGGGAGTTAATTATAGCGAGGGTGCTATGACTTTTTGCTCCCGAGGTACGTACAAGATTTTTCCTCTAGAAGGGATAAAATCAACACAAAAAATATAAAATTGTCATACTGTGATAAGAAGAAAAGATACTCTAATCTGTAACTGCTGTAGTATCACCTAATTTACTGAATTTTTTATTTATTTGTGTTTATCTCTGAAATACGAGAAATCAAAAACAACAACAAATAAATATAACTTTTCTGTAAGTCTTGTTTAAACTTAGTTATAATGTCATACGACATTTTAAAATGACGTTAAAATTAAAATATCACGGCAATCAAAAGTACGTGTTATTTAAACTCTGTAATATTTAATAAAAAAGCTTTTAACCTGTCGAGTCATTGAGTTAAAAAAAAAACTGCTATTAGTTACGAAACAGGCAACACTGATTTTTTTAAGAATAATAAGTTGGCTCTACTGTTACTTTCCACCACGATTTTTACTTTCCGCCACGATTTCTACTTTCCGCCACGATTTCTACTTTCCGCCATTTTACTTTCCGCCACGATTTCTACTTTCCGCCACGATTTTCACAACTGGGCTGTAATGGGATCCTTTCCTCCCTATAAACTAGGGTGGAAAGTTAATGTTTCCTCCCTTCTGGAGGAAAAGTTAATTTTTTCTCCCTTCTGGAGGAAAACACTTTTTCAATTCTGATTATGCAGTTGCAAAGACAAAAATTAAATTTTATATATTAGAGTTAGTTAATGTTGTTATTTTCTTTCAGGAATTGCTGGAAAACGCCGAACATTGTACATTAAGTGAAGAATATTCGGCCATGTTTTTAGACGGCGTTGAAAAAGTGGAAGAATCCGATGATTATTGCACCGAGTGTCGTCGTTGTTTTCCGCAAATCAAAATCCACCGAGCGTTGGCTCACAGTGAGAAACCCCAGGTTGTCTGTCACCTCTGTGGACGTCAGTTCCTCAAGATGAAGCGTCTGGAATCGCATTTGTCGGAACACTGTGGGAACACGATTAAGTGTCACGTTTGTGATAGGGATGATTTTGAGAACTCGGAAGCTTTCTGCAGACATTTAGAAGGACACGAATCCCTCCGTGTTCTTCCGTGTTCTTTATGCTCAAAGGTATTCGTCTTAAAATTAAATTTAGACAAGCATTTGCGGAAGAAACATAAAGATTTCACGGTGTTAGATTGTAAATCGGAATTTACGGTATCTGGATCGGAAGAGACTAACCGTATACAAAGTGCATGTTTACCTGAGAACGCTAACTGTCGAATACATTTTGCAGACAGTACAGAAGTCCAAGAAAATCCAACAAGTCGAAAAGAGAGACATAAAACGAAAAAGAGAATGAGAGAGGACACTTTTACCAATTGCGGTACTCAAGAAATTAATGTTTCTAGTTATCCTTCCTTAAGTGAAATAGTAAAAGAAGAGCCTGAATATCTAGAAGAATACATCCAGGTCAAAGAGGAAAAGAAAGAACAACATCACGAAATCTCATCGAGTCCAATCAGGAAAAGGAAAAATTCTTCTTCATCACCAATTGTTTTGAGTGAGAGTAGCTGCAATTCATCTGTTCGACCTAAAAAGAAAAAGAAGAAGAATGATAAAGATAACTTATTGAACCTGATCAATCAAAGTTCAGAGAATGTTATAAGTCTGTTAGATAGTGATAAAGAAGAATCTGTAAGCTTAGTTAAGAAGAATAAAAAGAATAAGAGTGATAAAGAAAACTCGTTGAGTCCGATCAAGAAAAGTTCAGGTAATGTTATAAGTTTGTCTGAAAGTAACGAAGAAGAATCTTCAAGTTCTGTTAAGAAGAATAAAAAGAATAAGAGTAATAAAGAATTTTCTTCTGGTTTAACGGAGAAACATTCCAGTGCCATTTTATCACTTGAGAGTGATAATGAAGAATCTTCAAATCTTCCGTCTAATATAGAGAAGAGTAGAAAGAACAAAAAGAATAAAGAAAAGGATATTTGTGATAAATATTCTAGGAATGCGTTGAAAGATGCAAATGTTAAGTCAAATTCGGGTGATAAAACATTTGATTCTAGGAAATTAAGAGAATCCAAGTTTTCGAAAACCGTAGATGATGTCGATTCTCGAATTTCCGATTCTGACGGAGATTGTTTGTCGGATTCAAGCCAAAGTTCCATAGTCGATAAAACGTGTTTCAAATGCGGCAGTAAGTTCCCCAACATGTATGAAGTCCACGTACACTACTACAACAAACACAATAATTTAAGCATGGGCTGTCAAAAGTGCAGTAAGGTGTATAAAACTTATTTAAATGTTTACTGTCACGCGATGAAACATTCCGACGCTTACCCTTGGAAGTGTAAGCGGTGCGGGCTCAAACTTAAAACGAAAACTTATTACCGTCGTCATATGCTTAGTGTACATCTTCATAAGAAGAAGTACAAATGTCCACATTGCTACGAAGTCTTCATTTACCATTCGCCTTTTATAGCGCACGTTATGCTGCACGATGACGAAACGCAATTCTCGTGTTCTCATTGTAAAAAATTGTTTCGCTATAAGAAGTTGATCGAGCCGCATCAAGAACAGATCGAGTGTAACGAGTGTGGAATCACGCTGCCGTGTAAAACTCTATTTGAACGGCATGTGGAAAATAAGCACCCCTTCGACTCCCTCTTCGTTTGTCCCCATTGTGCTAATCAGTACCAGTCTAGAACCGTTCTCAGACGACATATTACCAATAAACATTTCGAATCGATTAAAAAAGATGCCGTCTATTGCAAAATGTGTTCATATTTTACTCATTGTAAGTACAATTTAAATCGTCATGTCAGAAATAATCATATGTAAATTAAATAAACGACTGAAAACTAAAACAACATCTGTTTAAAATATTATACCTACAGTCTTATTATAATTAGAGTTTATGTCGACAGCTAAGGTTGACCACCTATGTAAAGGAAAAAATAAAACAATAGATTAACCACCAGGTGGTTGTGCGTATCGAGTAGTGGTGCTCTTTACCTGGATTTTTCTAAAGCATTTGACAGAGTCAAGGATGTAAAATAAAGGGGATGGAGGGTTGTGGGAAAAAAAGTGTCCCCTCATATATGTCCCTTGAAGATATATATGAGCTCCAATGGGACAAATTACCGTCCTCTTGGTTATAGTTCCAGTTTATAACCTGTTACAGAAGGTAATGTGTCCCAGTTCAAAGGTTGTGGAGCATGCGCAGTATGATTTTTCTCTCCAATTTTTCTTACCTCCATGGGGGTCACTTTTTTGCCTTAAACCCCTTCTTAACATTCCATCCCCTTTATATAACATCCTTGGACAGAGTAGATCTTGAGAAGAGTCGTGATGGAGGTCATCTTAATAAATACAGAGAAACAGTCTCTCCACCGAAGATACTTGTTTGCTTATCAAAGCAGCTTTTGACTTTTATAAATCCATCATCAGTTAAGACTCAGAGTCTTAGGTTTAGGAAGATTTATATTCTGTGGAGGATGGTGTAAGTCAAACAACATGCAGCTCGCAGCTCTATTGTCAATGTTATGCTCCTCATTTAGGTATCTTCGGTAGTGGGATGTGGAGGTAGTTGTAGCACAACTGGCAACGAGAAAGGTGATGGCTGGAAAGATTAGCGCCGTGAGGGTGACATGAAAAAATTCTACTTAGGACCCTAACCAAAATGTAACAGAAAATTAACATCTATAAAAAAATAAAATTTAAAAAGTATAAAATAATTAAAAATAGTTAACTGAAATCTAAAATAATGTTACGTTTTTTTTCTCCGCTAGAGTGCAGGCCTATCAGTGTGGGGGCTATTTTTACCAAGGATGTTAAATAAAGGGGATGGAAAGTTAGGTTGGGCTTAAATGCAAAAGAGTGACCCCATGGAGACAAGAGAAATTGGAGAAAAAAATCGTACTGCGCATGCTCTCAACTTTAGACTGGTACAAATTACCTTCCCTATCAGGTTATAAACTGATTTAACTATAAAAAAAATCTTGGTAACCTATAATAACCAAGATGAAGGTAATTTGTCCCATTGGAGCTCCCATTTTAATTTGGGGGTGCTACCCCCAAAATCTCTGAAAAAATATGAAAAAAAAATTATTACTCGAAAACGGTTCCGACGATTTTGATTAAAAAAATTCTAAAATGGACTGCATTTTTTTTAATACGAATCTAACGATATAAGCCATTTTCCCGGGAAAATTTATTTCCTGAGAAAATAGACTAAAACGCGGATGGAAAGAGCCCGGGTTCGATTCCTCACCCAGGAGAAGTTATTTTTATGATAAATTTTGATGAAATGTTCAATAATAATTAAATATACATACGAAAACTAATAAACGGCAAACATTGGGCTTAGTAATTATGAACTCCTATATGAGAAAGTTTGTCTGAGTTGTCTCAGACCGATTTTTTTAACTTTATTTACGTAACATGTTTGTTTAAGTTAATATTGCTGTTTTTTTTTTTGTTTTTTTTTTAATAATTTAAATAATTTAATCTTTATTATTTAGCACAAAATATTTGATCGTGTTTGGCCTTTATGCACATTAAGTTATTCAAATAGTACTCCATATCAATGTGGTCAACTATCAAGGGAAAAACTAACATCAACTTGATTTTCGGTTTATTAACTAATTTTGTACTCAGGATCATGAAAATTACATTGTCCACCATAATTGGCGAGAGATGGCCGCTCCCAACTTTTTTTTAATTGCCTATTACCAAGCTTTGACCCGGAGACGAACTTAGCCGACCACATATTCTTAATAAAAGCACTAAAATATTAACTTGTACTAAAAATTTTAGCTTGATGTTAGTCAGATGCAGATAAATATGTGCAGACTATCTCCTAGACACCCTGGACTATAAAAACTAATTATACGTATAGTCTGATTTACACGTATTAAGTTGGTAAGTGCTTAACTATATATTTTAAGCGACTTGACGCATGTAAACAGTGAATTTAGTAATAAGTTGCAAGTTAAAATTTAGCGTGCAACTAAACAAGTAGAATAGAAATTATTATATTTTTCTGTTTAGTAGGTGGGCGTGGCTAATCACTGGACATGCGCAATTTAGTTAAATGCACAAGTTTGTCGGAACCTGGTTTATAGATTTGCAGATCTTTGTTTATATATTATTTAAAAATGTTTTATTCGACAAAAAAAGTATATATTATTTACAAATACATACTTTATTTCGTCCAAAATCTAATTAAAAATAATTTTTAAGATAGTATTTATGACTAACACGATGTTCAGGATCTATTATTAGTGAGCTAAACAGCTTAACTAAATTAAATATTAAGTGTGAATACGTGTGAACGCTTTCTAACAATTAAGTCACTTAAAATTTGGTTAATCACTTAATACGTGTAAATCGGCCTTATAAGAAAGGAAAAATAAAAATTTATTTTTATCCTGACATATATCAATGTCACATTTTTAAATTTTATTGTGAAATAATGAATAATGTAATTGTTACGGATTTTATTGTAGTTTAGTTGTAATGTGTACTTTATAATGTAGTGTTACTAAATAAAAATTTATATTTTTCTTTCCCTTAAATTTTCAATAATATTACAATGAAAGTTAATAATGTTTTGACTAAAGTTTCTGTAATAAGTTATAAATTTTCGAAATTACAATTTCAGTATCTAATTGATAAAATCTCATTGTTTTAATACTTTTAATATTTAAATCAAGTTACAAAAAGTGAAATTAGATAAAATGAGTAAAATTTTCGTTACAATATTTTTTTAATTAAATTAATTTTGGTTATAATGGTGAAATGGTTTTAAAATGGCGGAGAAAAAGAAGAAGAAAGTGTCTGCGTCTAGATTATCAGGTCTAATTGAAGATATAAAAGTCGAACACGACATACCGGTGTTGGAACGAATTCGATTCCCAATAGTTTGGGAGAGACTTCCGTCTGGTTATAGAATACAGGATTTACAACCTTCTAAAATTGAAAATGCCGTTGACATAATGAAGGTAATTAATATATTTTCTTATTAAAGATCTCCTGTTAACTTATTGCTATTATATGAACATGATCTGCAGAAGGTTTCATCCTTTAAAGTTTTGTAGATCTATGTTTAGATATTTAGAAATGTATTTATTGTTATTGGGCAACACTGTCTTTAGAGAGTAGTAGTCTCAAGTCAGAGATAGTGTCATCTGACTCAAAATCTCCAGCTCTCAATCTCCCGCCCAATCAGAATCAATTCTGATCCACCCGGCTAAAGGTCATTTCCGATTTGGTGCAACTCAAAATGAATACATAAACCATAAATACATAACTTTTATAAATAATTTGAATATATTTTAGATTGTTTCATTATCATTCCAGCTTTCATTGAAATATCACCCTTCGTGTAACGTAAATAAATCAACTTCTAATTAAAGCCATAGGATACCCTAACCCGATGTCCATAGGATACCCTAACCCGATGTCCATAGGATACCCTAACCCGATGTCCATAGGATACCCTTAACTGGACACCCCGTCAAGGATATCTGTAGGATATTGTTAGGATGACACAATGAGGCATCCAAAACGGGATAACCATAGGAGAACCCATGGACCAACGATTATGGACAGGATCAAATCTGGACAAAAGGATATCCTAGGCATGTCTTTTGGTTCAGTTTTGCAAGTTGGGATCGTATTGCAGGATCCAATAATGGAATTGTTTAGGTCTTATCTGGAGATCGAGATCGAGGATACCAAGCCTAAGCCCACAGGGCCCCCTCGACCTATCCAGCTGTTTCTATATTATAGTTACTACCTTTCCATGATGTTAAAGTACGGATTGAATACGGGTTGAATACAGTTTTTGCGGATCCAAAGTGTCCATGGAAACCTAGATTGAATGCGGATTAAATACGATACCGCATCCCGATACGATTTTCTAAATTCTGGGATCGTATCTGGATCGAGTTGCATGGCAACACCTAAACTCGATCCTGACATGCGCAGAGTGAGACTTGTGAGCGCAACTAGTGTATTTCTGTAGAAACTGTAGTAAAATCTGTCAAAATACGTAATAAAAAACATGGTTATAAAAGGTGAAGGTTAAAAAATTAAATATAACCTTTACCAAAAGTAACCAAGAAATTTATTTATTTATTTATTATTGAATACGGATTCAATACTGCTCTTGGAAACACCTAGCTTGTTAAATCATAAACTATGATTCAGTGCGTATTTAAACACGTGGAAACGTAGTTACTGTACTGTATTCAATTAAGAATTTACTTGTAACTAAACTGAAATTTGTAAGAGCAGAGCAGCATCGTGCAGGAACACATTTCGTTTCTTAATTGAACCGGAACATCATCTACGTCTACAAGTCCTGGCTGCTCTTCTTCGAGTCGAGAAAATGACGATCATTCAGCCTTAACGGTAAGGGACATGCAGACATGCAGATGATAACAGATGTTCTGGATCTGGAAAGGAATTTGAGTGTTTCTTAACAGTAGTTTTTTTAACCGTTTTTATCTTAACTTAGTGCGTAGGCTTCCGCGGGTAGACTTGTAATAAACAGCTTGGTTTTCCGGTGGAATCCGCGTCTCGAAGGGGATGAAGTCCGACGTTTCGCTTCCACTACTGGAAGCATCTTCAGGGGTGTGGTGCATCGTGGTGTTGACTCGAAGCAAGTTTGAGTACATCCTGTGTTTGCTTCGAGTCATCACCACGATGCACCACACCCCTGAATATCCTTCCAGAAGTGGAAGCGAAACGTCGGACTTCACCCCTTCGTGACGCGGATTGCACCGGAAAACCAAGCTGTTTATTACGTCTTTATCTTGTAACATTATTTGATTCTCTTCTAGGAATACTACATTCACGAAGAAACTCTATGTAAGGGAGTAAATCTTGCGGAAGATCCTGACGGAGTTGAGGAATATCTATCTCTTGTTGCTTATTGGTTGAAGGACACTCAGTCTTTGGCAGTCATTGAAGAAGGAACTGGAACCGTCGTTGGAGTTCTCATAGGCCGCGTTCTGGACAGAACTGTCATGATTCAGACTAGAATGACGGTAAACATCAAGGATCTCATATAAAGGGGATGGAGGGTTGTGGCAAAAAAGTGACTCCATGGAGATATATGAGCTCCAATGGGACAAATTACCTTTCGCTTTGTAGTAGGTCACCAAGAAACGTGCGGCAGGTTATCAACAATCAACAGATTGCGTTGTACGCTCACTAGCGTTATATTCTCCTGTGCGGTGTATTTCTTATTTTGTGCTGTTTGTGAGTGTTTGTGATTGATATTTGGACTATATTTAGCAGTTTATAGTGACTTGTTTTGCATTATTTATAATTAAAAGTTAATAATCAGTTTATAACCTGACAAAATTAACCAGAAATAAACCTTGAAATTAACAAAGAAGGTAATTTGTCCCAGTTCAAAAGGTCGTGGAGCATGCACAATATGATTGTTTTCTCCAATTTCTCTTACCTCCATGGAGTCACTTTTTTGCCTTAAACGCCTTCTTAACATTCCATCCCCTTTATATATCATCCTTGGTTAACATAAACATCGATTATATCTACTTACTGTTTATCTTTTTATACTAGGCATCGCGTGGCTCTATCATTGAAACGAGCTTCTTATATTCAACAAAATATGCATCCTGTCTCAGTAACTCAAGTTATCGTCGGATACGATAACTTGAGTAAAAGTTGGCCGATATAGTTGAAATTTGGTACACATGTTCCTATTACTAAAACTCAGGCTAAGTTCGTTGGAGAGGGTGATCCGCGAGTTTGCGCGCAACGCTCGCGTAAACGAAAGGTTCAAAAATTAAATTGGAATTTCAGAACGGGAAAAGATTCTATCATCATTTATTCGATGAGACGAACATTTTTTAGTAAAACCAACAGCGACACCGCTATGAATAAAGCCTCGTTCACACGATGACACTAATGCCGTGACACTGTTTGACATTTAGCGTCTTAGTTATTGCTTGTATAGTGCCGTGACATCTACTTTTCATACGACGACACTCGGCGACACTAATGTCGCGGCATTTAATGTCGCGATATTTAGTGTCATCGTGTGAATGAGGCTTTAATAAAGATCGCTAAAACTATTACAGCAGGCCTAAACAAAAAAATAAAATAGAGACCACAACCTTTTTACCGATATCTTACGTTCTAACGTAACGTTTTTAATAAAACTTCTTACACATCGTCTAAAGTCTAAAGTACAATTGAAACAGGCATGAAAAATTTCACCTTGATACATGCAGCAGTCTTTACGTAGTGAAGTGAAGTGATACACTTATAATAATTGTTTAAAGCTACTGCGGGTAGAAAAATGAACTCTATCGGCTGGAATTGAATCACTTATCGGTTTACAATACATCGTTTTAACCATTTAGGTCAGGAACTAATAGCTCCATCTATCAACCACTATAGCTAACATAACATAATATCATCTTTCAATTGTTTTAAGTATTCAGTGTACATTTTCAAACAGATTTAAACCTAGTCCAGACTGCCGAACCGAACAGAGGAAACGAGCCGAGCATCTATGCGCGGCGCATGCCCAGTCTGACGAGCAGGCGCACTTTAGACTGGGCATGCGCAGAGACCAATGCTCGGCTCGTTTCCAGGGGGGTGGCATTCGTTAAAAAATCCCGTGTCCCATCATGACGTCACAAAACTTGGAAAATAGTTTGTGCAACGGCTCATACAGGGGGGTGGCATTCGTTGAAAAATCCCGTGTCCCATCATGACGTCACAAAACTTGGAAAATAGTTCGTGCAACGGCTCATAGAATGCGCTGCTCTCAAAATTTCAAGAAATAGGGGGACAAAAAAAAAAATGACAGCGGTTTATTTTGGTCTTAGATAATTAATTTAAAAGGATTGTTGACGTTTTTTTTTATTCAATTTTTCAGTACTTAAAGAGTTATGTAAATCATTTTCGAAGCCTTATAATTTGTTGTTTTCTTTAAATTTACCGACATCAATTTCCTTTTACTACGGTCAAAAGATTCAGAAAATGCTGTGTTCCAGGCTGCTCTAACACCAGTAATAAAATAATAAAATAAAAAGGTTGTGACAAAAATGTATATTAGGTTTGTTCTTTATGTTCTCATTTCATAAATACTATGCTTAGTTTATTACATGTTGTTACTTAAAATTACTTTATATGAACATTTTGTTACTAAATAAAATGTTTAAAAAAAATATGTGATAAAAAACAAAATAAAGTGACACTTGTAATAACTAAGCATAGTATTTATAAAATGCGAATTTTAGGGGATGACTACTATCGACACCTAGTAGAGGCATAGAGGAACTAAATGCGCTACATTTCATCCCCACCCCTTTTTTAGTTGATGCAACGAACAACATATAGCGCTGATGTTTGTCACTTTTCATGCTTTTCATGAAGGGACAAGAAATCGCGCCAAATGTCAGCTCTATTTTAAGTCTATTCTCTATGCTCGTTTCCTCTGTTCGGTTCGACAGTCTGGACGAGGCTTAAGTGTTTAGTTTCACCTGTACTGTAGTGTACATTTGTTTACATTATCTTCTGACGTTTCATCCATATGATGTTGTATGGAGTAATTACTGTGTGAAATACTTTTTAAGGGTTAGTTTTTTATTACCAATGATATTTTTTAACAGAAGTCAAGTCCACCAACATTATTTACAGAAGTTGACGGCTTAAGAAATTTTTTTAATTTTCCGCTTTAGAATGATTCGCAAATTCTTCGTTTAGATTCTTGCAATAATGTGTTATATATTTACCTAAAACATAAGAAAACATATCTTTATTTTAAACCTTATCTACTATAATACAACAAAACATTATTACAAATAATATGCATTATCACGGTTTAACCTTGTCCTTTCATTCCTTCAACACTGCTACATATATATTTCTTAACAAAGATTTTCTAATCAAACCAAAAATACATATAATCAATATTCTTTTAAATTTATCATCGACCTCCAATAGACCCCTGAAATACAACAAACCCCTTTTAAATTCCCATCCCCCCCCCTAAACCCCGATGGAAACACCTAAGCTACATGAGTGGCTTTTTTAGGTCTTTAGCCAGTACTAGTAGGTTTGTTCCAACCCCGCTATTTGTACCGTCCTTTGTATCGTCCCGCGGATCGTTCGGGAATCGTTTAGGACAGGTTTTATACGCATGCGCTAACATTGTACTGTAATAAAATCATGTCAGGTTGGAACGAGTTTAGGACTATAATTCGCACTGTATTAAAAACATTTAAGGAAACCTAACAGTTTGAGAACCTTCCTGTTGATATTTGTAACGATTGACATAACTGCGCATGTCATACAAAACAGTACATGGTATTGTCAGAGGATCGTTGGGACCGTACAGTGAACGGTTCGCAAACGATCCCTGGCGGGGATGGAACAGTTTCGTGTACGGTACGAAACACTGTCACAAGTCAGCTTGGAACGGCTTTTATCTATTGAGCATGCCGGTGACGATCCCGCGGACGGTACAATGCTCGGTTGGAACAAACCTATTGTTAATTCTCTTATCACTGTTATCATTTCTTTTAGATAATGAATACTATGAGTAATCTATTTGGAAGGACGGATGACAAGAGAGTTATCGATCAGTATAAGATGTGCCCGTTTCCAGCGTGTGAGCAAGTCGAGTATAGACCGGCCAACGCCGCTAAAACCGCTAAAGGCCCGAAATCGAAAGAATCGTCTAAAACAGCTGATACTAATAAACAAAACGAGAAAGAATTAATGAAATCGAAATCCGCAGCTAAATTGTCACGTACATCGAAATACAGCAGCGTTGTGTCCAGTGAAACCAAATCGGACAGAGTGGGTGTGCTGGGAAAAATGCTAGAGCCGATGTTCGACGATGAACAAACGGTGAGTAATGAGATCAAAATCCAGAACCTGGGGGTGATTACTCTTTTTAAGGGTTGCGTAGGTCAAAAAAGAAACTCTTATAGTTTCGTTGCAGTGTCTGTCAGCTCAGAGGAAGGAAAGGGCAGAGGTAACAATACTATAGAAGCTGGGTTATAATAATTGCAAGATATAAAGAATTTTTTATATACAACGTTTTTACATTTTCTGTCATAAATCATAAATTTGAAACCTGTCAAAATGAAGATTGTAAATATGGCATATGCCAAAACAAATAAAATAACTTGCGGACTTGTTCCGAACTAATTTTCCATACAGCAAATTATGCTGAAAATTAATTACATTTGGCAATAAAGATGACTAAAAGTATTAAAATAATGCATTGTCGTGGTGTTCTGAGCTATTCTAAACGTTTTAAATGTCTAGCTACCCGGAAAATTGGTTAAAAATCGATTGCAAGATTTGTACTGGACAAACAAACAAGAAAACAAGCTAATAAAAACGTAGTAAAAAGTGGTTCATTATGCTCTCCCCCGATACTAAACCTCCCAAGCGGCAGTTAGGTGAAACTATATCGATATCTCGATAAAAAATCAAAATTTAACTGACTTGTTGTCTTGTATTGAACGTTCTGTCCATATCCTACGTGTCTGACTCGGATACAGGCGTGCCATGTTGAGCGTACAATCAGTGTCATTTTGGTTTCGTTGGTTGTCATGGCAATATTGTTGGCATCAGTGGCGGATTAAGGGTGTCATCTTGGGGGTGGCGATCTGACCCTCCAAGGGGTCTCGGGAGCATGGAAAGCCCAAAGGAAGGGGGGGAGTTCTCTGGATTCCTCCCCCCCTGACTGCAGTACAATATTTTAACCGTAAGTCATGCGGGTGTCGTAAGCAGTTAATTATTGTAGGGTGCATATAGCGGGGGGTCCGGGGGTCCTCCCCAGGAAAACTTTGAAAATATGACATCTCAAAAGAGCGCTTAAATGCATTCCTGAGGTAAAATTTGATTTTAATACTTGGTCACAAAAGGGTCATTTTTGGCTCGATTATATAGTGCAGTTTGTTAGCAAACAACATGAACACGAGTACAAAAAGTATAGTTATTGTAACACAATAAAAGTTGTGCACCTAATCATTCCCTTTGTCTAAAATACCTAAAAAAAATTTCGTTCTTGAGAACGAAAATTTATCACAGTTTGTTAAGCTCTAACTTTGATAAGCTCGGGAGCAAAAGGGGGATTTTTTATATTTTCGTTTTATATGTCTACGACCCGTTAAGCCAATTAAAAACTAAGTAAATTAATTTAGATAAGTTATTATATCTATTTGAAGACCATCGAATCAAAGCAAATACTTTATTTTATTGGAATAAATGCGGGAAATTCAGATTGGCAATAACAAACATTTTGCTAAAACCACGCTAAATCTATAAATTATTTAAGGGTGTCATTTTGGGGGTGGCGATCTGACCCTCCAAGGGGTTTCGGGTGCATGGAAAGCCCAAAGGAAGGGGGGGAGTTCTCTGGATTCCTCCCCCCCCCCCACAAAAAGTTTAGTTTTATTAACTAAATTATCAGAATATGTGGATTTTTTTAAACGAATTAATCTATTATCGGCGTCATAAATGATATCGTTTGTAATGAACTTTATTCTGACAGTGCTTCTGGAGAAGGGTGGATAAGGTGTAGAGTGCAAGCTCTGGTGCATGAGCAATGTAGCGCTTATGAGGGAGAGGGAGGATTTGTTTGTGACTTCTGTGAAAATGTCACTTCAGACTAATGTTTCAACATTAGTCAATAATAGTTATTTATAGGGAGAGAAGTATGTTTTCCTGCTCGAGGTTAAGTTTTCTCCTGAGGCACCGCCGAAGGAGAAAA
>KZ651351.1:21350-64915 GCA_001010745.2 Gerris buenoi
ATGTAAAATAACTTACTTACAGATGTGCTCTTTTTACTCTATTAAAAGCTTTTTTAACTGTTTTTAACCTTATCATATATCAGTAACATCATTAATAAGCCAATAAATGTATACATTATAGATGATAAAACAAATAATTGATTAAAAAATAATAATAAAATAAAATAGCACTGATAAAACCTAGTCGTATATCCAATGTTATGAGCCAGCTAACCTAACAACACACTATTTTACGTAAGTGACGTCACACCCCCGGCGTATGGTGTATGTGAACCGCCACATTAGGCAACACTGGTTGTCAATCAATATATATATAATTTATTATAGTTAGTCATTTCCATTATAATTTTCTGAGATAATTTGGGAAAATAACTATTAAAATCATATAAAAATACTCTGCCAATGAGTGTGGCACATAGCTTGCTCGCATCCCATTTCATATATGTACTTTAATGATTTTATCCTTTTACAACAAATTATTGTCAAATTTATTTTTTTTTATTTTTTTTTTTAAATCTTTCAAACTTATTTTGAAGTTGGGTGGCCTATAGTCTAGGCATTGTGTAGGGGTGCCCAGGGCGCAGTGAACGTCTAAAACGGGCCTGCTTCCAAAGTTACCGAATTTGGTGCCTCTTAAAATTTAAACTAGTCTAAATAACACGGTTTCAATGTCAAGTTAGGTCACATTATTTTTATAGTTATTTGAATGTTCACATCTTATATTTTCAATAAAATCGAAAATTTTAAATTATAATTTATTTTATTCACAAGTGACTATTGGTCCGTCGATAACACACGAGTGATAAACTATGTGCACACTAATATGCAGAGGTTTTTTCCTATTCAATAGTAATTATAGTGTGTAAATTTATTTTTCATATAGGGATTGCCAAAGCTCTATTGAAATGCACTTTGGAAATGTCCAAGAAATTCGGTTGCGATGTGGTCGCTGGTATTTTCACGTCCAAGATTTCACAAAACATTGCTTATAAGGAAGGTTTCAAGGTATATTATTGTTTTAACAATTCGAACAATAGTTATTTATGTGACTTATTTATTTTAGGCAGCAAAATGGAATTTTACTGATGAGGGATTAAGTTAGCCTCCAAGCAGAGCCGGCGCAAGGTGTTTTAGAGGTGGTTAGGCCTAGGAAAAACTATTATAAGGCGCCCCCCATCATTCTAAGCCAACACCGATTCAGGCTCACTTTTAGGAAATATAAGAACAAAACAAATAAAAGAAACAATTTATCCCAAATTTATTCTTTAATCACTGCTACAATGTACATAACTTGATAACTCCTCAGTTGAAATAGTTGTCAGTCCTATCAATCTCCCCTCTATCATTCATGATCCCAGCCGAAAGAGGGGTTCAGGGGTCTCCCCCGCAAATTCTTTAGAAAATTAGGTTCAAAATGGTAAATTTTAGGCCTTTTTTTTTAGAGCCTTTTCAGCTAAAAAAGCAATCACCTAAAATTTAAAAAAAAAGAAAAGTTTTATCTTTAATGCTATATTATGCAATTAATTCTTGCTGATTCATTATGAAATACCTACACAACGTGTCCTATGCAGCAACTGAACTAGGGGATACACACTCAACTGAGTATATATTTGAAAACGACCATTAAAGTGTGCATAAATAAACAAAGGCAAAATAGTTTAATGTTTGTATCCCACATAAACATATAAGTGGGAATCCCCAGTTTTAAATGTTGATATCAACTTGAATATATTGCTCCATAAACAATAATAATTTATTAGCAAAACAATTATGCTATTAGTTTTAAATGGGTATGAAAAAATAATAAAACATAAGAAATATTTAACCTTATTTATTCAATTGATATTTTTTCGTAATTTTGTATTTGGGGGAGGGGGTTCTCCACCTCTGAGATCTCTCCTAACTAAGTTATTCATCTATCTTCCTTTGTAAAAATATTGTCTTATTGGTGAGAAAGTATTTTGCAGCGCCCCTCAGGCCCTAGCGAACTAGGTGGTCGCCTAGTCCGCCTATACGGTCGCGCCGGCCCTGCCTCTGAGCCGGAGGCGAGGACAGGCTATGAAAATTTACTTACTTATTGATTGCAAACTTACTTATTGAATTATTTTATTGACTGTCTAGTCTTGATCTAGGTCTAGGTCTAGACGAATCCGAGGAAAGCAATAAATATACGAGGTGGAAATGTTTGCATTGCTGCCTTGTTGCATACAATATTTTATCGGGCGGCAGAAAAAATAAAAACTCCTAAAATGCCATCTTTAATTATTAAATATGTTATATTAATAAGATAATAAAATAGTAACTAAAATTAATTATTTATTAAAAAAAAGACACTCTGCTATAATAACAATAACTTAATAGCAAACGTTCAATTTCTTCAGCATCTACTTCTTAACCTAACCTATTTATATCTAACCATTCCTAACCTAGTTCATCATAACTGTACTTCCTAACCTAATCTAACCATATTAACCTCTACATCTCATCCTAACCTAACTATCTTAACCTCTACTTCTCATCCTAACCTAACTATCTTAACCTCTACTTCTCATCCTAACCTAACCATCTTAACCTCTACTCCCTTATGTAGTTAATAGTATTGATTGAGATTTTATTTATTCATGATGAAGGTAAAGTTAGCAAACTGGTAAAGTTAGTAAATAACTAACACTATTACTATTTCATTTAATCTGTATCAACCAGAAATGAAATCCACCATCCTCAGTGTACAATGACTGTGCATCATCGATTGCTCATGACGATGACTGTGAAGCTGAAACCGATCTGTATTTTATTTATGCTTTATGACAATGTAATGATTAATTAAACTGGTAATAATGTTGGCTATATTTACTGCGTTTACTTTTATTCTACTTCCTAACCTATGATCTTAACCTAATCATTTCTAACCTACCCCTCTTAACCTCTACATTCTAATATAACCTAAACATTTTAAACTCTAGTTCCTTACCCTATAGTCTGTGCCAAACGAGAGTTAGTGCGTTGACAGCGCGGGAAATCGAATGACACACAGATAGGCCAACCTCTGAGGGAAAAAATAAAGCCACTACAGCAAATGTCCTAGCTACGCCACTATCCTGAATGCCGATTCTGTAACTTTGAAACCTCCCTTTTCATGTGATAATATATCAAACTGTTGTTATGAACGTGCGCGCGCAACCTGTCATCGTCAATCTGTAACATTGTTTGTTGCTACGTAAGTAGACATTGATATATAAGCGCTTCATATATAGCCCCTCGAAATAGCTGTTGATATAATTTATCAGGTTTTGTGTTTAGTATTTCAAATGCCAAAAACCAAAACAAAGTGACGCCATTATTGTTGTTTTCATTCACTTTTTCTGTTTTCTGACTGAAATTACTATGCAAAATAGCCACTAAAAAGGACGCTGTCAATCCTCTACTATCCATAGTTTAGTATTCGGCCACATACAGCGCTGGCATCACTTTACAGATTCACCACATTATATGAGCCGGTCAGAGGAAAAGTGGTTAACAGAAAAATTTTGAGATTTTGAGTTATACCTGTTTTCTTGCTCCTAGGGGTATTATCTGTTTAGTGTATAAATGATATAAGTCAATTTGTTTTGGTTACCGAGATAATGGCTCCCTAATGTTTTTTCTCTTAACAGATAGTCATGCGCCTGGCGGAATAGTGGTATAACTCAAGATGCCACTAGGCTAGACAACCCTTCAGTCTGTGATTCACAGTGTGGTTCCCCCCTCAGTCGTGTGTGGTTCAATTTGAACAACAAAAAAAATTGAATCAAATTGAAATTGAAATCAATTTTGATTAGCTATTTTTTTTTTTTTTTAGTCCCGTTCGACTGCTCATTGGGTCATTACAGGACGGGGGGTTATCCGATTAGCTATTATTATAAAACGAAGTTTTTTTTTTTTATACCTAAATTTTAAAGAAGCGAATATACCTTTGTACTCATCGTACTTACGTAGTGTGTACCAGAAATCCAATTAAAGGGGTTTTAATAATATTAATAAAAAAAAAACATATTTACACTAAAAGGCTGCCATCAAGTAAGTGACATTAACACAAAAAAACGGTTGATCACTTGTTAAACGGAAAAATGGTATTCTAGATTTGGAACCTAATTTAACTGTTATATTTAAGCCCAATAGCTATGAATCTTTTATCATATGAAACTTCAACTTCTTTTGATTAGGAATACATAACAATCTACTTAAAAGGTATTACCCTGATTTTTTGATATACTAAAACGCAAAACCCTCATTTTCCAAAAGTTGTTAAAAATGCAGTTAGACCACTCTTCCTCTCACCGGCTCATGTATAACAACACTTTGATATATAGAGGTGTTTTATATATAATGACACAGAGGATATTTATAAATAAAGTTAATAAAGGATTATATACAAATAAAGAGGATATAATATAAACAAAATTGGCCTCTAGATAATTTACATCCCCGTTGGTTGATTGGTGTCCAGATAAATCAACTGTAAAAAAATCTTATTAATTCCTAGCTCTTTACTTAGGTCCATGAAGAGATGACTTTATCAGACTGGTTGGTCTTAGGGCAAGAAGTTTTTACAGAGATTGACGGTAGCGACAACACTGTGGCAGTGATGGCTCACAAGATCGAAGTACCAGAACCACCTCCACCGCCCCTTCCTCAGCATCCACCGAGAAGATCAAAATCAGAACGATCTACCAAGACCACAGGTCGATAATAAGATCACCGATCCATCGTTATCACTGTCTTTGCGTTGAGAAATGTCTCGCAATTTCACATTGTTGGAGGACGCAGTGTTGTTCGAGCCGAATCTAAAGAATGGAAAATGCTAAACAGCACAACATATGTGTATTGCGGGTTTAGTTTCCAGGCGTATTGCGGGTTCAGCTTCCGGCCGAAAATAAACTGATTTGAAAATATGACAACAGTATCATAAAAATAATCAATGTTTATAATAGGGGGTGCAATATTATTAATCTAGTCAATTTTCGGGAAAAAACACCGCTATACACGGATTTTGTAAGGTTTTACCTTTTCTCAAAACATGGCTCTTAAATCAAAAAGGCGTGAAATATATCGTTATTTATGCAGACCAAAAACTACGTGAAAGATGAAAACCTGCTTGAATGTTTGGAAAATTCTATGAATTTCATTTTTGATGATGAAATAAGAATAATACGAAAAACAAGAAGAATATTGGCTTTTTCCGGAAAATTTAGTTACACCTGTAGAACAAAACCATTTCATCTTTATAAAACTAAAATATAATAATCTTTTATTAACTAAATTAATAAAAAATACTTTTACAATAGGACTTTTCTGAGCGTTTATTTATTTACTAGCCGTTAGGCCCGCGGTAACGGGCAGAACAATAAATATGGTTTAGAAAAAGAGCTGAGAGATAATTAGTTATAATTGAAATAGATATTTAAAGAGATATTTACTGTTTAAATAGTAAGTTTTATGCAGTTATAGGTAATTAAAATTAAAACATTTAAATAGGAAGTTTTGTGCTCCGATATTCGTTATATATGTATGGCGCAAATGGTTAAGTATCTGGCTTACATCCAGTAGTCCCGGGTTCGTTTCCAGCATATGGCGCATCAATTTTTGACGTTATAAATCATTTAGAGGTGAGTTGTCGTTGTCGTTGGGACACTACTCGATTATATAAAAGATTTATTTTTTTGTAAATCGGTTTGAGACAACTCAGACAAACTTTATTATATACGAGTTCATAATTACTTACCTCAGTTCAGTGTTTTCCTTTTATTAATTTTCGAGGTTTCGTAGGTACTTTTAATTATTATTCAACATGTTATCAAATTTTACCTTCTCCTCGGCGGGGAATCGAACCCAGTCTCTCCGTTCAAATCTATTTTCCCAGGAACAAGATGTTTCGCGGGAAATAGTTATTGTGCAACTATTTCGCTAAATGGCTCTTTGCTGCACTCGAGAGAAATATTTACGCACGAGCCACAAGCCGCAGGCGAGGGCGGAAGGGTTTCTCGAGTGCAGCAAAGACACCTTAAGCTCGAGTGGCACATTACATTTTTCCTACATTTAGTTTTTAATCTGTAAATAAAATAAAAAAAATTAAAAACGTAGTATATAAAAAGTTCTTTTTATCGTGCAATTGTTAAAATTTTAGCTTAATCAGAAAAATGGGTTATAATGTCACAAATTGATGCTTTTCCGGGCAGCAAAACTACGTGTAAGGACTGATTTCTGTACTAAGTTTCAACTCTCTAGCTTAAAAACTATGGGAGTTATGCGTCACATACAGACAGACAGAAATTAAGCAAGAAACCACTCAAATCGTCTTAAGAACACCTAAAGCGGATAATTCCGTTAAACTCTTCGCCTCAGGATTTTATGGGTGAAAACAATACTTTTTCTTTAAGATAGTAGTAGTAGTAGTCTAGTACTCCCTACTAGAACGGGTAGGACGAACCACTTGTTACTCCCTACTAGAAAGGGTAGGACGAACCACTTGTTCGAACCTTGTAGTTAGACCATCACACCCCGTGGTGGAGAGTTCCAGCTACTTCACACATCATACATTTGTACATTGTACCGCCAAAGAGAGTATGGTGTGGTCATTAGAAAGCTATATAAGCGTGAGTCAAAGCGCGGGGGAAGAGTGCCAGGGGGTGTCCCACACCCTGCTTCGTCTGTGAATCATAGATACAATTTAGAGTGTCATGGCACATGATACAACAGGATACGATCATGACACGACCTCAAGTTTCCTCGACTTATTGATAGCTGAGCCAACGCCTTAGGACACTCGGCCACGCCGGCTCCCTTTCTTTAAGGTAAGGCCTCATTCACACNACAGTATTATTATTATAACATCATTATAATAGTTCAAATAAAATAATTATATTAATAATAACGACAGTAATCATATTTTAATTAATAAATTGAAATAATAATTAATATTTTTGTATTAATACAAAAGTGAGTTAACACCTTTATAAAAGAGGCAAATTTTAAATTGGTCTAGCGCCTTGTCCTGGCCCAGTATAATGTACATATCATGTAAATATTTAGTTGTTTATAGTATATTTAATAGAGAAAAATTAAATTTATGTAAAATTGTATTCAAATCAAAATCGAATAAGTGAATTGTAAGATATGGGCGTATACTTGTTGAAGCATAGACAGATAAGAAACAAAAAAAAAAAAATCTTTCGTGTCTGAAACGCATTTCTCTCAAGCAAATTTTGAGTTTAGAGACAATAAAAATCATACTTTAGAACGACCACAATACATCAGTTACCAAAGCAAAGCTCGGAAGCAAAATATTCATATTACGATTGTTAATAATAATTATAAAATAATTATAAATAAATAATATAATAATAAACAAAATTAAATAAGAAAATCTTACATTTAAAGTAAGTCCTGCTTACTTTACGACTAATTATTTATATTTTTATGCATATTCACGTAAAGTTACACATATTTGAAAAATTCTATTTATTTGTACTTGATAGAAATATTTTTGGATATATAAGAAGTTATATTGAGTTCGGATTGACAGTAAAATGTCATTACAAAACTAAGGGAGCAATTATTTTATGTTTGTGTATGTTGTAGTATAGTCTCACCTCTTTCTCACATCACTTTAAATTGCAGTAGTCTCATTTGTTATTCAAAACTAAATTTTAATTAAATAATGCACGATGAAATAATCACAGGTATTATTTTTGTTCTTATTCAATTTGAGTAAGCACCAAATTTTGATCAAACGTAACTTAGTTTTATAATAACCTAATTTGAACACTTATTTATATCCTAAATATCTATTTTGAATACATTTATAAATGTTATTCATTTATGGCTCTATTTTATTTTACTTTTTTTTCANTCCTGGCCCAGTATAATGTACATATCATGTAAATATTTAGTTGTTTATAGTATATTTAATAGAGAAAAATTTAATTTATGTAAAATTGTATTCAAATCAAAATCGAATAAGTGAATTGTAAGATATGGGCGTATACTTGTTGAAGCATAGACAGATAAGAAACAAAAAAAAAAAAATCTTTCGTGTCTGAAACGCATTTCTCTCAAGCAAATTTTGAGTTTAGAGACAATAAAAATCATACTTTAGAACGACCACAATACATCAGTTACCAAAGCAAAGCTCGGAAGCAAAATATTCATATTACGATTGTTAATAATAATTATAAAATAATTATAAATAAATAATATAATAATAAACAAAATTAAATAAGAAAATCTTACATTTAAAGTAAGTCCTGCTTACTTTACGACTAATTATTTATATTTTTATGCATATTCACGTAAAGTTACACATATTTGAAAAATTCTATTTATTTGTACTTGATAGAAATATTTTTGGATATATAAGAAGTTATATTGAGTTCGGATTGACAGTAAAATGTCATTACAAAACTAAGGGAGCAATTATTTTATGTTTGTGTATGTTGTAGTATAGTCTCACCTCTTTCTCACATCACTTTAAATTGCAGTAGTCTCATTTGTTATTCAAAACTAAATTTTAATTAAATAATGCACGATGAAATAATCACAGGTATTATTTTTGTTCTTATTCAATTTGAGTAAGCACCAAATTTTGATCAAACGTAACTTAGTTTTATAATAACCTAATTTGAACACTTATTTATATCCTAAATATCTATTTTGAATACATTTATAAATGTTATTCATTTATGGCTCTATTTTATTTTACTTTTTTTTCAATATCATTTAAAAACACAAATTTTCCTAACAAACCTATTTTGAAAAAGAAAAAAATATTCTATTTGTTCCTTCTGATGTTTTATTTATATATTATTTTCCTTTTTTATTAAAAAAAAAAATTATTAACATCCTTTTCCATTTATTTACTTTGTAAATAAGTATAAAAAATGAATAAAATACATCCATTAGTTTTTTTTTTTTAAATTTTCAAATTTAAAAAAATATTATATGGCTCTTGTTTAAAACTGAGATATTAAAAAAAAAAAAAAAATCAAAAAGAAACGGTCCTCTGTTGGCCGGATACTTCTTCCTTTGTGGTCCTACCGGGCCGGATGGTTTCATTCGTTTCGTTCTTGCAGCTCATTCTAGCGGATTTTTCGTACACAATTGTTTCGTTGTGTATCCACAAACGCTTATGGAAGCATCGGTTTAAAAATTTTCGGATTTTTAAACCACATTATTGTGATGAATCATGTGGTCGATAACGTCTTCCACGTGCACTGAGTTTTTATTCTTTATTTTTCCACCGTTTTTGACCGCACTGCATGAACATGAAAACCCGAGATTCTATTTCCTTTTCATCGGATATACCTTCTCGTATTCGCTTTCCCAAAACTCGGATTAAATTTTTCCTCGACTTTTGCCACGTCTTGGATGTCACTCGATGTGGATCACTCGGTCGCATTCGGATTAGTGTAGGAGAATCCGTTGAACTGTATTTGATCCATAGATGCCAGAATGGATTTATCTATGGGAGTCAGTCGAGGACGCTCCGATGTGAAGGCCTTATCGAAATATTTCGTATCTAACGGATGACTCTGAAAATAAAATAAACAATAACAAAATATATAAATCAAACACCAATTATAAAACGGATAATCAATAACAAGTGCACCCAAATGTCTCCACGAGGCAGGGATCATGGTTCCTTTGGCTTCGCCTCAAGAATCAACTTCTCCGCTCCGGGAATAATGGCTTAATTTACTCCTCAGGTGCATAAATAACTATTATCTACGACTTGCATTGTAAGTGGACTTTACATTGCTAATAACAGGGTGGGAAGAGTTACATCCCTCCCTTGGGAGTAAAAAAACAGTCATACCAACTTAAAAGGTAATTTTTTAGGTATTTTTTTAAAAGTATTATGTTGGTAGTAAAGTTTTTCCGCTGTAAATGTTTATAGCTTTCAATTCTTCAGGAAGGTTACTTCAGGTTATCATACAAAGTCTTTAAATTAAAAACAAACTATTGAAAGTGTTTGTTGTAAACGTGTATATTTAGTATAAAAATTGTTATTCTCGTATTCGCTTTCCCAAAACTCGGATTAAATTTTTCCTCGACTTTTGCCACGTCTTGGATGTCACTCGATGTGGATCACTCGGTCGCATTCGGATTAGTGTAGGAGAATCCGTTGAACTGTATTTGATCCATAGATGCCAGAATGGATTTATCTATGGGAGTCAGTCGAGGACGCTCCGATGTGAAGGCCTTATCGAAATATTTCGTATCTAACGGATGACTCTGAAAATAAAATAAACAATAACAAAATATATAAATCAAACACCAATTATAAAACGGATAATCAATAACAAGTGCACCCAAATGTCTCCACGAGGCAGGGATCATGGTTCCTTTGGCTTCGCCTCAAGAATCAACTTCTCCGCTCCGGGAATAATGGCTTAATTTACTCCTCAGGTGCATAAATAACTATTATCTACGACTTGCATTGTAAGTGGACTTTACATTGCTAATAACAGGGCGGGAAGAGTTACATCCCTCCCTTGGGAGTAAAAAAACAGTCATACCAACTTAAAAGGTAATTTTTTAGGTATTTTTTTAAAAGTATTATGTTGGTAGTAAAGTTTTTCCGCTGTAAATGTTTATAGCTTTCAATTCTTCAGGTTATCATACAAAGTCTTTAAATTAAAAACAAACTATTGAAAGTGTTTGTTGTAAACGTGTATATTTAGTATAAAAATTGTTATTTTAATAAATGAAGTAACTAAATATCAGTTTAAGGTGTTTATATTACGTGAATTTGTAGGTAAAACTTTTATACCTACAAACTTAGCTATTATCCATGAGCCTCGGGAGCTAAAACTACAGTTATGTCCCTTTGCCATAAGGCCTCGGGAGCTAATGAAGTTTTCTCCTTCGGCGGTGCCTCAGGAGAAAACTTAACCTCGAGCAGGAAAACATACTTCTCTCCCTTGTTGCGTAAATAACTATTTAACACAAAGTTTATTGGAATGACCAGGAAGGTATATCATAAATCAAACTTTACTTATCCAACCAGTCCCCTAAGTTTCATCGCAATCAGATGAACGGTTTAGACAGGCAGACCTTTCATTTTTATCCTCTATAAACGTACGGGTCGAATCCAACCTGGGTAACAAATAAATGTGCATTTCTCATCTTCCCTTTCCTTCAGGGCCACAGGGCTCTAGGTACCCTTCCAATCACTCATAACGATAGCTTGGACCAACTATCATCAAATTAGATAAGGATCGTCATTCCTTAACTCGCCCTTCAAAATCGCTCTTCCTCTAGTTGGGTCGGATATGACCCGTTGTTTGTTACTATGTTCCTATAACTTATACAAAAATTCTATATTGTTTCCGACTTCCATTTTCTGGAAACACGGTGTCCAGGATTTTGAACTCCTGGACACCGTGTTTCCAGTCTTCATTGTCTTCACCTCAATAGATGAAATATAGGTGGTATTAAAACCCACAGCGAGGACAATTTTATAAAAACTTAGACGACGAAATCAACGAGATAGCCTCAGAATTTGATGATGTGCTGTCTACTAGTGATGTAGATTAAAATTTATTTTTCTATCATACTAATGATTTAATTGATGATAAATCTCAGAATGATGACTATCTAACACGAAATTTTGAAATTGGCAACGATGGGGAGACTAGACATATAAGCCTCTGATTTCACCATATTTACGAACGCCTGCCTCAAATTCTTTGCCACACCTTTCTGCACCCAATGCACGGGGGATCAACGATGAAGTGAAGTTGTTTTCGTTATTCATCACGCGAGATAATTTAGAGATAAGTTTAATAAACTTGAATAAATGTTAATAGTTGTGCATTATTGTTTTCCTGGCGCAATAGTTGAAATGATGAAGTACCAACGTTTATATGTTTGTGTGGCTAGTGTCAACGTTTATATGTTTGTGTGGCTAGTGTCAACGTTTATATGTTTGTGTGGCTAGTGTCAACGTTTATATGTTTGTGTGGCTAGTGTCAACGTTTATATGTTTGTGTGGCTAGTGTCAACGTTTATATGTTTGTGTGGCTAGTGTCAACGTTTATATGTTTGTGTGGCTAGTGTCAACGTTTATATGTTTGTGTGGCTAGTGTCAACGTTTATATGTTTGTGTGGCTAGTGTCAACGTTTATATGTTTGTGTGGCTAGTGTCAACGTTTATATGTTTGTGTGGCTAGTGTCAACGTTTATATGTTTGTGTGGCTAGTGTCAACGTTTATATGTTTGTGTGGCTAGTGTCAACGTTTATATGTTTGTGTGGCTAGTGTCAACGTTTATATGTTTGTGTGGCTAGTGTCAACGTTTATATGTTTGTGTGGCTAGTGTCAACGTTTATATGTTTGTGTGGCTAGTGTCAACGTTTATATGTTTGTGTGGCTAGTGTCAACGTTTATATGTTTGTGTGGCTAGTGTCAACGTTTATATGTTTGTGTGGCTAGTGTCAACGTTTATATGTTTGTGTGGCTAGTGTCAACGTTTATATGTTTGTGTGGCTAGTGTCAACGTTTATAGAGGAGGGTTATATACATAAAGTCACACAGGTGTGACTTGATTTAAGACACGCACTTCATTGCAGCAAAGGTGTTGCAAATTCCCAAAAGATTTCCAATTTAGCTTTCATAACTTTTTCCTTCAACTGGAAGGACGTATTCTTAGTTGACTGGAGTAATATGTAAGTTTGAAGAGTAAAGTTAGCGAGATGTAATATTTAAGAAGGGATGTAAAGTTACCATGCGTGGTTTGAAGGGCGGGTCAAGTTGTCGTCGGTCCAGTAAGCTCCAGCGAAGTCCCCTGAAGAACTCGTGGTCCATCACATCGTTCACTCCGTTCTCACTGGAGCCAAGCCTCTTATTCCATTCCTTCTCCAACAGCTGTTAACATTAAGTAGAAACAAATTATGTCAACATCGTCTTATCAGTAGTGATAATAGGTTTGTTCCAACCAAGAAGTGTACCGTCCGTGGGATCGTCACGGACATGTGCAATGGATAAAAGCCGTTCCAACCCGACTTGTGACCTCAGAGCAAGGGAGGGGTAGAGGGAACAATACTATAGAATCTGCGGGTCTCAAAAAGTGGTTCATTATGCTCCCCCCCCCATATACTAACACTTTCAAGCAGCAGTATTATTATTATTATTTTTTTTATGATTTGTTCAAATATGGTCGCAATCTTGATGCTTGGTAACGGGGGGTGGCATTCGTTGAAAAATACCCTGTCCCATCATGACGTCACAAAACTTGGAAAATAGTTGGTGCAACGGCTCATAGAATGCCCTGCTCTCAATAATTTCAAGAAAAAGGGGGACAAAAGAAAAATGACAGCGGTTTATTTTGGTCTTAGATAATTAAAAGGATTGTTGACGAGTAGTTGTATTTTGTTGGTTCTGGCCCCGATTTGACCTTGAGCGGATTTTCTGGCCCCGACATGACCTCGGGCCAGAATTCTGGACCATGTTGCTGGTTTAGTCTAACCATCTCCGTCTACTTGTAGGAGCATCCCTAACCACCTCTAACCACCCCAAACCATCTCCAACCACCTCCAAACACCTCAAACCAAACCAACTTCATTCATTAAATCACCTAGCTCCAAACCCCCCACCACCCCGAGGCCTGATGGGCGTATACGTGTACGATGACGTGTATGACTGACGCGGGGCGACAGATGTTCTTCGCCCCCCTTTGCCGAATAAATAAAATCGGGGTGCGAATATGACGCGGGGCGGCGGGGCCCCCAAAAATATTTTGGGCGTTGCCGCCCCCCCCCCTTTGTCGAAAAATGGGTAGGCCCCGAAAAATAAAATCGAGTATAATTTTTTGTTCGGCCCACCCCCCACCGCTGGCGATACGTTTTCGATACCGGCGGACGCGGGGCGTCACCTGTAGCGGTGGGCGAGGTAAGAAGCCGACGGCTGTCTGCGAAACGTCGACAGAAAAATGAATAAGGTTTCTCTCGTATTCGAACTTATAATCTCCTCGTAGTCCGCCCACACAAACATTCCAATGATGTGTATCAGCCCACGCAACAGGCATATTTTAGCTGATATCACTATAGTATTTTTTATATTAAAAGATAACTCACTTAGTTTTTTACATGCCTTCTTGTATAGACTCTGTTGTTGTAATCTAATTTTAGAGTAAAGGAAGTAGATAAGCGATAAAAAAAGAACAAAATACAAAACAATATATTTATTTTCATTTATAATTACATACATTTTAAAAAATTACATTGAATTGACATAAGCTGGTTGTATATCTCTCTGTCTCTGGTAATTTTATACCAATCGATGGATCATTCCGTCGGAGGGCGTGTACTGTATGAGTCGGTCGTGTAGAATTAAACAGTAGGCGCTTGTATTTGCGGGAAAATTCTCTCTCACCGAAAACTCGAGGCGTACGTCAACCCCAGAGGATTTTATCGCATCTCTCTGCCTACTGCAGTCGATCACTACTATCGGCGCCAATTTCTTAAACTCTTCCATGTTTAACAGAGGTTCTGCATTATCCTTGTGGTAGTAGGAAACTTGAAATTGCGTATACATTTCGTACAGAAGAGCGTATCTGTTGTTGTCGAAATCGANTATATTTTTTTCCCTATTAAGTTAAAATTATTGTAAATGTTTATTAACATTTTAAAGCCACAAGTAGTGACCTAAAGCCTGCACCAAGCTAATAGGACACGTTTTATAATTTATAGGAGTAAAACTATTTTATAATTATACTAAAATTAATTATGATTTAGGGCCAAAATAGTATTGAAAGTAATTGCGTTATTATTACACTTATAGTGGCTGTGGTGCTGTCCATAGCCAGAGGTGTAGTGTGGTAGAGCTAGGGCAGGTTTGTAGGGAAGAAATCTGCGACTAGGTATAACACCATCGCCACTTCTTCCCTCATAATATTCCCTCTTACATCTTTAAACTTTAACTTTAAAAAATTTGACAACTTTTATAGCACCGCGGCAGCAAATTTAAGTTCATTTCATCGAAAGGTATTTTTTTTCTTGATTTTTCTATTAAGGTTTTGTGTTTCTATCTATAGCGGTTCAAAAGATATTTGGTCTCACTAAATTCGTTAATTAACAGAAAACAAATTAACTTTTCGACTTGAAACTTCGTAGGCCTCTACATTTATATGAGTTGGTTTGATTTGGTCGAGAACTTTTAAAGCAGTTATTTTTAAAGTTGGACATTGTCAAAATGTGCCGAAGAAACGACACTTTTTTTTTACTTATCCAACAATAAAGTAATTAAAAATTAATGTAAAAAAAAAAAAAAATTATTCATATGACATAACATTTTATTAAATCTTCTAAATAAATAAACTTGTTTCATCTAAATACGGCTTTCCGTTTAGAAGTTATAAGGGTTCAAACTCGAGGGTCTAGAATTATTTTATAGACAGTAGGGCACCGCGATTATTTACGACGACGCAACACCAATGAGTCCCCGGGTTAGACGACGAATCCAAGTTGTAAATAAAACATTCTATCTTTTTTTCTTTTGGCCGGTATTGCGACCCTCATGTAGATACCTCGAAAGTGAGGGATTTTTAAAATGCCCGCGTAGTTTTCGATGTCGTAATTACTCATGGCTCCCACGGGCAGGAGCGATAGCAGGAGCGATTTTTAGGGACTTGCGATGTTTCGCCTTCCCCACTCTATAAGAAGCGAGAAACAATCCTCTACCACGCATATACGGGTCATACGGTGCCAAGAACACCCCTCCCCCCTGCTTACTACTCTCCATCACTCGGTTATGTCTCTGTAAGTCTTTTGCGATATTTTTGAGTATGCTTTAACAGCAGTCGAGGAGCTCGCGATCACGCTTCCCAATGCGCTCAAACCTGCTAAAAGAAGTGGTAAAAACCCACCAGACTTTAACCGTCGAAATAGTGTCTTTTTAGATTTGGGTTTACTTCGTTTGGAGACTACGNCGTACAGAGTGACAGATGGACACAGGAACGATACTATAAGGGTTTCTTTTTTTTATGTATGCTGAAAATATTAATGTATGCTGAACGGAATTCGCCCGACGGTATGTCCAAGGGTTATTAACGTTCGTTATTTTATATGTTGTATGTCAACAATATTATTTTTAAAATAAACGTTTTCTTCTTCTACTGCTGCAACTGCCATATGATGATTGTTCAATGACTTCCTAGTCTAATTGGTTTGACTACGTTTATTTACTCATTTATTATATTTGACATTTTTTTTGTATTGCATTTTATTACTTTACTATATAGTAATAAAATACATAGTAATGGGTATTTCCTTTATAAATTAAAATGGACTCTAAACTAAGATTTTAAGAGTATAATTATTATTCTTAGTAAGAAATGGATAATGCATAATATTAAAAATTAAATTTAAAATAAAAATATGAAAAAGGAAAGCAAGGTGGTAAGCCACAGTTGAATAAAATGAAAGCAGATTGGAAAATGTATGCCGAGTGATTGGATAAGTACATAACCAATAGCATAACCATGAGCATTAGAAGAAAATAGGAAAAATCAGTTCGAAATATAGCTGAACTGTATGGAAATGTGACCATCAATCCATTCCCAGAGTAAGAATTAAAAAAAAAAAAATAATCCCATTTTGAAACTCTGACCTTGAATAACTAAAATTAGAACGCAACCATACAAGAACAGAATTAGAGTCGTGATAACCAAATAAATCGAATATCTATCCTACCTAGTTTACTGAACCAGAAGAACGTTACCAATATCCTTTAAAAAATTGCCCCCTTATCATCACTTCCGAGAACAATATGACAAGACAATTTTGTAAGCACTGTACAATAATCAGCAACTTTAAACCCAAGTAACGCCAACTGAACCCAACTCCATTCCGTGCAAACGCCCTAGAGGATCCTTCGTGCAACAACAGATGAGTGATTTCCCACCTGATCGTGTTACGCCAGCTTCACCGTTTATACATAGAGCGGTCGATATATTCGAACCTTTCGTTGTAAGATGCCTAAGGAGCCAGGCTAAGCGTTTTTCAGCTAACAACTTATTCGATCCTCACTCCCTGGAGCCATTAACACAGAGTCATCTGCTCACCTTAAAAGATCTACCAGGAGAACCACCCACTGGAGAATTTGAGGGAGATGAGTTGTACGGCAAGAAACCCATACAACATCTAAGTTAAGAGTTTTGGGCACGCTGGAGGAAGGAGTTTCTATTGGAATTGTAAAGCCGAGAAAAATAGATGAAAAGACTAAGAAATCTGTAAGTTGGGGACGTGGTTATAGTAAAGGGCGTTACCCAACCTAGAAGCACTTGGCCCTTGCCATCATAGAGCAAGTGTTTCCGAGTCTGGACGGTCTAGTACGGAAGGTAGAAATAGAAATGGGTAGCACCAACTCATCGTTAAAACGCCCAGCCACGGAACTGATTCCGAAGACACCAGAACCAGGGAAGATCCCCACCAAAGTGCCTTCTGTCAGAATCCAATCAATTGATTGAATTGAGGAGCCATGTCGGCGTAGCCGGTTGTATTTTCGTTTTTTTATTGATTTTTTGTTCCATCATTTGCTTTGTCAGAAATTGTGAAAAGAAATAAATATTCTTTTACGGTGTTGTAAAAAGTGTTAAGAGTCTAATAGTAGTAGATTACAACCAGTAAAGGAATAACCAAAGAAGAGAATCTCGATGCCATTAGGACCGGCAGCGATAATCAGTATATAATACCCGGCGGTAGTGGGAAATCATCTTAGTCACAATCAAAAGAAAGGTGGACGAACTAGTGTGCGGCACAAAATTAAAACATTGAAAAAAGACTTGGCGGAACAGCAGGAGGCTACGGAACGACATGTGTCTCCGCTTAAAAAACCTTGTAATTCATCGCTGATACACTGGCTGTTACAGTTATATTGAAAAACAACAATTTAGTTCCATCTGAAGAACCGTCCGTGATTAAACCAAAGGAGGAAGTATTAACTGTAACTAAGATGGAGGATGAATCAACTGAGGAACCCAGCGGAAATGAAGTTGAAGAATATGACGAGTCACCGACTGAGGTTGATGAAGATTAATGATGCGACGATTCGCAAGCTGATTGTCCTGAGGAAAAAATAAATAAGGATACTATAACCTCACTTGATTTCCAATAATCGATTCAAGATAAAGAGAAGTCCGATCATATTCATGGTATTCGTTTCGACGAAAGTATATTAGATTGGCGACTCTCGAGCGCACATCAGTAGAAAATATTTTAAAGCTGGTGACTCAAAATATCGTTATACCAAGGGGCTCTTACAACTGCTTACGCGACAAAAACCCGAAAATTACAATCAAAATGATTTGGATGTGTACAAAGAGATTTTACAGCAGATAAACGTGCACAAAAAAAAAAAAAAAAAAAAACATTCAGCCGTGAGAAATCAACCATCGCAAACAAAGGTTATAAATGCACTAAAATTGTCAAACCCGCTGTTTAAGAATGGGAAAGGCCTCGCTTTCTATAAATGTGATAATAATAACGACGCTATTCTCGATATGTTGTCACGCTTGGAATTACTTTGGAGCTCAGAAGAGGCGGGTGACACTCATATCGACGAAATAAACGCCATTATAAACAGTCTCAGATATTTTGGCGTGATATATTAAAAAGAACCGGTCGAAGCCGTATTGTAATCAGTCTCATAATGCCTATCGACAAGTTCGGTCATCACCACCTTGATAGGTTCTTGACAGGAGAAACAGTTAACGGTCGCAGAATAGTCAATACGGCCCCACCGGAGGAGGATGATGATGTCGTTACACTAAAGTGTTTTCGCGACTCTGTTAACGAACCGTCTCGAACAGTTTCGACTCTTAGTATGTGAAGGAGAAATCAGTGGATCTGAAGCGTAAACGAATAGTTAACTTGGATGAACCAATAGAACGCAACGATGCAGTAACAAAAGAATATGTAGATAGGTATTTAGTGAAACTAAAAGTGAGTGTAAAAAAAAAACTTTTAAAAGATCTGGGAATCATTCATTATTCTACGCATTCGGGTCTCAAGGCGACTATAGTTAAATGATTTAACAGGACTCTCAAAGCGAAGATGTACAAACAATATGCTATTAACGGGACATAAAAATAGGTGGATAAGCTGACAGTATAGCGATACCGTCCACTCGAGCATAAACATGAAACCTCGTGACGTAACTCCTTTAACTGTAATAGATCCTCAGTAAAAGTAAATTAAAGTTGAAACCTCCTAGATTCTCAGTCGGCGACAACGTTAGAATTTCAAAGTATAAAAATGTTTTTTCCAAAGGATATGAGGGTAAATTCAGTACCGAGATATTTCGAATCGCCGAGGTCAGATCGACTTTACCCCCTACTTATACACTACGAGATGCATCCGACTAGGACAAAGTCGGTTCGCTTTACGAACAAGAACTCACTCCAGTAAAGTTATAAGACTCTTCCCTAGTTGAAAACATTGTGCACAAGGATAAGAAGAAGAAGAAGGCTCTTGTTCTCTGAAGGAAAAAAACGTGGGAAGATTTGAAGAAAATGTCAAAATTTTATATCCTATATTTTTGTTTCTTGATGGATTTTTTAGGTGTTGAAATAATTTTAATAAATCAAAAACTTTTCGTTTTCATATATTAATTTATTTTGAAACGTTTCGACCCTTCTCTACTTTATAAGGTCATCCTCAATCAAAAAAAATTTTTCAAGTCTAAATAATGTAGATGAGTACCTGAAGGTATACTTTCTACCATGTCCTAAATACATGTGATTTTTAGTTAAATTGTTATGTTATTGTTAATTCATGTTTTTAAAAATTTTTAAAAATGTTTATTAAAATTTAGACTGAGTTAGAGTAGTGAAATGTATTGTTCATTTTATTTTATATTTATAAAAACTTGACGACCTCTCTTTCGAGGAATATTATGACACTCATCTACATAATTTAGACTTGTAAGTAGATTTTTAATTAATTGTTATATATTATGTGTTTCAAAAAAAGGAGAATTGTAGAAGAAATTTCTAAAAAAACTGTTATTATGTATAAAACTTATGAAAAAGGATTGTAACTAATTATTGTTTATGGTGTTTTCATTTTTAGGAAAAAATTTTTTTGATTGAGGATGACCTTATAAAGTAGAGAAGGGTCGAAACGTTTCAAAATAAATTAATATATGAAAACGAAAAGTTTTTGATTTATTAAAATTATTTCAACACCTAAAAAATCCATCAAAAAACAAAAATATAGGATACGAAATAAAGAAGGTGTTAAGAGTAATAACGTCATTAGAAGTCAAAATTTTATTATCTGTGTTATTCGAACGTACCAATAACTTGACATAGAAGGAAAGGAGGAGGGAAGAAATTAAGAAAAATTACAAACTTTTAGTGTATATGATTATAAAAAAAAGTAAATTTTTAAAATTAAATAAAAAAATAAAAACTACATTTTGTTGTTTTGTTTTATTTTTTTAACATAACTTTTTGATTGATATAACAGGTAACCAATGATAATTTTTAATCTAATTTTGTAACATCAAAATCAAAAATTCCGTCGAGATTATCAATAATTAAATCGGTGTTAATATTTGATTGCCAAGTATTGATACCAAGTATTAAGTGAATGTTGATGATTTTCCTGTGTAGACTCTCGGATCCCCTCTTCCGTATTAGTTCTTTTCCCGACGAAGCCATAGGCTTTAGGATTGTTGAGTAACCATGTAACAAGACCCTTCGAAACTGCTCGAGTACAAGAGATATCGGGTTTGTATACGGTGTGTAATTTACATTAGTCTACATCCTTTTCGAAGATGTCTTGAAAATTAACAAGATCGAACATATTAATGGCAGGTGTTTGTACTATTCTTTCGATTAATTCCACGTTACCATATGCAAATACAAAGCGGGCTCTGCCCGAGTGAAAGGGTATAGTTTTGTTGAACTTATTAGACTTGCGGTAAAGTAAGGTCTTACTTCTCTATATCTTGTTTTATACATGTAATTGTTGTCGTATTGAATGAGCTTTCTCGGTATGCGTAGTACGTAGTCATACATCATGTCCGGTGTGGAGACGGTCAATTCTTTGGGCAGTCTCGAATCGCCCGGTCCAGTCACAGTTTCGAGGCATACGGCATACAATCGCCCAAGGATAATCATACTCTATATTTTCTCTCATTCCGAAGAAACTGAAAGACTTCTTCTCTGGAGGCATAGTGTCTATTGCGGAAGTCAGATGAAGAATGAACAAAAAACGTTGATTTTAAATTTTCCTCGTCTCCTTCGGTATAGTAACCCGGGTTCCTGGCGAATAAAAGCTTATAGAGATCAGGTGTTCCTTCAAATTCTCCAACGAGTTGACTAACATTTCCTACGCTATCCTCGATATCCTTAGACAAAAGTATATCCGCTCCAATGGGATCGATATCTACCGCAGCCTCGCCTCTTTGCAATTCTTTATTCTAGTTTAATCGGACTCCGTAGACAGTAGACAGGGTCCAAGTTGATATGATCCGAGAGAACCATTTCGATGTATGGACGTGCGAGAACGTGTAACTCTTCCATTATTTCAGACTTTTCCTGCATCGACTGTTCAGCGAACGAATCACGAACCGATTTTCCGGGCTGTACTCGAAAGATTTTTCTTTTTCTTCTCGAATAAATTCGCTTACATGGAGGTGCTGTCTGAATACCAACAGACGTCTGAGTTTAATCTGTATTCGTAAAAGCGTCATTAACATTGGTACGCGGTCCAGGTATCTTTTTGTTAAGGTTGTTGCTGTGAATTAACTGTATTATTGGCGAATACGCCTCGACTAACTTCCTTGACCACGCGTCTTTCGCCATTCGATTCTTAATGAACTTAGATTTCAAATGGAACCTAGTTTTAATCAGATCTGACAGTAATCCTTTGCGTTCTATTAGACTACTTACGTTAAACAAATAATAATATAATCATATTTTTCTTTATATAAACTAACTAGAATTTCCAAAACCTTCATTTAAACTATGATAGAATATATTACTTACTACTCAAAACCTTCTGCTGGTATCCAGTTCAAATTAATATACATGCCTGTTTCAATTGTACTTTAGACGATGTATATGACGTTTTATAAAAATCGTTACTTTAGAATGTAAGATATCGGTAATAAACGTTGTTTTATTCATTTAGACGTTTAGATCAGATTTAATAGTCCAGTCAACGAAGGAAAAATAGAGGAAATAATTCGTGTAGTCGCAAATTTTTGTACAGTGGTAGGGAGGTGTGCCATGAACAACATACTAAAAATCCCCACCGGTGGGAGGCGAGCGGGGGGCTGGGCGGGCTCTTAAAGCTCACTTTTCTATGTTTTTCTTGAATAACTTGAAAACTGCGGACTCTAGCGAAAAAAAGTCTATGTACACAATTAAACTTCATTAAATTTTATACAAAAAAGGTTCTTTACATTTTTTTTTTTAGCTCCAACCGTTTTTGAGTTATAAGCGCTTAAAATTAGGTAATAAAAAATAAAGTTGGATAAGGGGGCCAAAGTACACTTTTATTTAGAATTTCTGAGCCACACTCTATTTATTTTACCATAGATTTTTGACTCCCCCTTCCAAATTTTTCATTCCTCTATTTACCCCAACCCCTAGACTTCCCCCCCCCAAAACCTCATCCAAAAAGGTCCCCCAAAGTTTCTTTGTAATATTTGAAAAACTGAAAAAAATTTCAGTTGTTGCTATATACCTCGTAAACTATGCGTTGTTTGAAGTCGATTTTTATACTAGTTTTCAGTGCCATAAATTTACAAAAATTTAAGTCCACAGGCAACTCTGTACGTCCAATTGTTACCAAGATGTGGCACTTTAAAAATTGATTATTTTTTTTAAGAAATGGAATTTTTATGTTTTGCTTTCGTTTCGGGGTGAATATCGGCGTAAAGCCGTTAACCTACTAGAAAAGTCATAAGGAATGAAATTGTAGTAAAGATAATTGGCTTCTTTTTATGTCCAACTACAACTCTGAACGTATAATAGTTACCAAGATAAGACACTTCAAAAATTGGCAGTGTTTCCCAAAAACTGAAAATTTTAAATTTTGCTCTCGTTTCGGGGCAAATATCAGCATAAAACCTTAACCCTACAAGAAAAGTCATAAGGAATTAAGTTGTAGTAAATTTAATTGGCTTTTATTCAAACACAAAATGAAAAATGTAGACAAAATAGTTCTGTTGCAGTTGTAAAAAAAAACAAAAAATGGAAATTTGTATTTTTTAAGTAATGAACCTTAACCACTTTAGTCCAGTCAAATTAGGATATAGGTAACTTGCAAAACATCCAAAAGTTTTGAAAATTGGAAAATTGCTTTTTACCAAATTATGGTTATGTACGAATTATGACGAATTATGGTTATGTAAAAATTTGTTCCTCATTAAATTTTTAATAAAAATTGACTTTGCATATTTTTCTAGCTCAACCCGATTTTGAGCGCTCAAAATTAGGTTATAAAAAATAAAGTAGGTGAGGGGGGCTCAAGAACTCTTTTATTAGGGATTTCTGACCTTAAGTTACACACTATTTATTTTTCCGTAGATTTGTGACACCCCCTTCGACATTTTACATTCCTCTATTTATTATTCATTTAATTATTAGGGGGAGAGGGGGAGGAGTTGGAAAAAAACAAAAATCATTAACTTTCACTCAACTTACTACGACTATTTGCACCTATTGCAAAATTTAATGAAGAACAAATTTTTACATAACCATAATTGGCTAAATGTCAGTGCTTTACAAGGTACATATTTTGTAATAAGCAAAAAAAGCACCTATGTCCTGCCTTTTCTCACTTACCCCTCCCCCNTATTTTATACTGTCTGAATTTTATCATGAAGAAAACTTTTTTCTTGAGTTGCACGTGTATTCTTGCTAAATCATGAATCAATTATTATTTTTATTAGTTCTTAAAAGTTATTACTGATTACCTTTTTAGTTTTTTACTTTCTTATATATGCTTATTTTAGATAGTCATACCTAAAGTGAAATTAAGAAATTAATTTTAGCTCTACTTTTTTGGGGCTCTACTCCGTAAAAACTCTGAAATACTTGAAAAACCATTATTTCTCGAAAAGGTTTTAATTAAATTTATTAGTCTATTAAATATGAATCTTACGATGTAATCCGTTTTCCCCGAAAAAAAAATCTAGTATCCGAGATATTGGTGAAAATAAATCTGATTTTGTTGAAAATCGATAACAAAAAATAAACAACCATTTGTTGAATGTTTTTTTATATCTATTTTAAATCAATTAAGTGAGATATTGTGGAATTTAAATAGTACTATGAAATATGAGAAAGTTTATCTGAGTTGTCTTGGACCGATTTTTCTAAACATGAACGCCAAATTTTATCCATGGGCTGTCACGACAGGAGTTACTTCTTAGATCAAGATCTCATAATCAAAGTTAAATATGTACATAAATTTAATTAAAAAAAAATAGGGTACGGGGTACCTCGGAACTTTTCCTCTCATTAGAGGTTACTAAAGTGGCCTCTCCTGCTGCTTCGCAGCAGGAGGAAGCAGCATTGGACATGGTCAGTACTTGGATGAGGTAAGGACTGATTTTTCTGCCTAGTTTCAACTCTCTAGGTTAAATACCTTGTGCGCTACGATGATAACATACATGCTTACATAAATACATACACAGAAGACATCATGCTGAAAACCACTCAGAGGTCTTAAAAACACCCAAAAACGGATGATTCCGTTGAAATCTCGAAAAAAACAAATTTGGTGAAACAATACTTTTCCTACTATAGGTAGTGAGGAAAAGTAATAATGGAAGATGAATAGATTTTTGTGGTGAATTTAATTCATATCGGTCAAAAATACTTACCTACTACTACATATATTTTAAGTTTTAGTTTCATAATTTGAAGTATTAGTATTTCACCTCTCTAATGGAGTTTAATTGAAAAATTTCTATTGCCTTACCTATTCCATCTTAAAAATATTATGTTATCGGCATCACCACTTTAACTTTCGAAAAGAATTTTATTGGCTCTTATCAAGCAATAAATCTATATATATATATATATATATATATATATATATATTTTGTTTTAAAGAAAGATCACATTTGACACTAGTAAAGGGTTATCCAATGAATATAGGACCAATTTTCTGTGCTTTTTGTTGTTTGTCTTGTTAGACTCTGAGACATCTTATTTTGACAAAGATTGATCTTTTAAAATATTTTATTTTTGAATGGCATTAAACATATTGAGTTTACGCTTCAAATTTTGCATTGTCCCTCAAATGGTTTTTTATTCTCTAAAAGGCTAAAGGTTCTAATTTTTGTGTTGGTGAGTGGTCTTGATGATTTCCTTTATTGTCAGTAGCATTTTTAAAGAAGTTCTTAGTGCCACTTGATGAGATATACTTAATCCCAGGTCGCAGTTCCGGCAAATTATTAGTGAATAATTATTATAAAAATTATATTATGCTAAATATGCTTTTCTTGCTGGATTTGCAAACCCTGTGGTTTCGTATCGGAAACAAATAACTGATTTTATTTTGATTAAACATCAAGCTAATGACTCAAAACTAAGTGCGATGTCATGATAAAATTTTGTTTCCCAAATGCTAGAATTATTTATTAATAAAAATTGTACTACATTACTTATATATAATAGATATAAGCTATAGCCAAAAAAACAAAAAAACAATGAACTGGCTGATATGATATTTTATACATTGCATTAAAACAATAATTGCATAAAATTGATGTCCACTTTAAGGTGTGTTCATCGGGAATTTTCATTTCCTCTTGGGTAAACAACTGGGACAAAATATTCTTCGTCTCGGTATTTCTTTTTCACAAACATCGCAGTTTTTACTGTAAAGAATGTTAATGAATCCTCTGTGCTATAAAACTAGGATTGAAATACCTATATATCATTAATATACATATTGTTTCTAGGATTATAGATAGTTAACTGTTCAACAGTTATATTATATTTTCTAATTAGTTCTCTATTTGTGTTGATTTCATTTTAGATTATACAACAAGTAAATAGTGCACTTATAAATAAAACAAAATAGAATAAATTAAAACACCTCGTTTCACATTCTATCGGTTCCTTTTTCTACAGACCTATTTTATTTTCTGATAAGTTATCTGTAAAAGAGAAAGTTAATTTTCTTAGTTTAGATTAGCAAAAGGATTTTATTGTTAAAGGTTTATTTCAGAAAAGGTGTTGCTTATTTATACTAAAACCAAACGTGCAAGATGTAACAATATAATTCATGACATCAACTATAGAATTTTTTTAAAGTTTACATAGAAAACAAGATCCCCATCAAAAACTTGACGGTCAGAAAAAGTTCCCTCCAGTGTCTCGTAAAAATCACAAGTCGATACCAACAATTCTGAACCCAGCAAAAAGGAATTATATCCATAGCAAAAACCTAACCGCCAAAAAAGGGCCTAGTTCCAGACTCCCACCAAAAAAGTCAGCCTATCAAAGTAGTTATATCTAAATATTGCGGCCAAGTCTATTTTATTCTTCCTTTAGAAACTGGCTAAGTGATAAGCGATAAAAAATAAAGAGCAGTGTTGCTCATAAAAGAAGGAGCGAAAGTGTAAAGAAAGAGTAGACTTGGGTACAATGTCAATGTAGAAATCACTCCTTTGATAGCCTTACATTTTTGGGAGGTGGTCTGGAAGTTAACTCATATTTTACGGTTAGGGTTTTTTTGGGGGGGGGGGGATATTCCTTTTTGCTGCCTTCAGCATCGTGGGCTTCGTATTGTTTTTTTCGAGATACTGCGAAGGCATTTTTCCCATATACATTAAGCCGACGAAAAATAACATGGGTACAGAAGTATCTAGTATTTTCCATGTTTTATATCAATGTTATCATGCAAATTGGTAAAAAAGTATATTAACTAAATTTTTTAAAAAAAATAAACAAATGACACATCCTGCAAGTACAAATTGAGACCTTTCTAATGATATTGAACAATAACTGACTTATTAGAATGGTCAGGTGAAGCAGCACTCGAAAAAAAAATTTACGCTCGTGTTCTTAGTAAATAGGGCGAACTTAAAAAATTAATAGTTCACGATTTAAACACCATTAGTTTGAGATTCGAGCCCTCCAATCAGAAATAAAATGATCAATAATTGTGGATGCTATGAAAGCTCAAAGTCAAGAATTAAAATATATTATTTTAAAGACTTAAGTCTATTATGAAATTTTATAAAATCCTCCGATTTTATAATACAATTTGTTTTTAAGTTTGTCTTCCTCGGGAAAGAATATTATGTTCTTTTAAAGAGAGAATATACGGAGGAATAAAAAAAAAAAAAAAACTAAACAAACTTATAATAATGAAATATGAAATAAAAAATGCAAGAAGTTGATTAAAGTTTGAAAAAATTAGGAAATATAAATCGTTGAAAATAAACTGCAAATATTGTCGTTAAACTCTCTTAAACATTACTTGGGTGCTGAATTAATTTACAAGTTTTTTAATCATAGCTCGGGTTGTATCTTTTAAATACAAATTACACCTTTTAATTTTTTTCTTTATGATGGAAATTTGAGATTTAATTAAAGAAACAGCGTTTTTTCCGTAAAGTTTTGAGATATAGAGGTATTTAAATTTTTTTGGATTGATAAAAAATAAAAAATAATCATCATTTATTTACTCTGGATATAATCTATTTTCATTTATTTCCGATTAAATTACATTTTGAGCAAAGATATGAGTCTAACACACTTATCCAAAGGCAGACTTCATGTGTTATTAGGTAAATCCTGACGGTTTATCAATTATTCTGCAAGGAACCACTAATCACTGAATACGTAATTACAAGCAGCTCCCTTGAGAGGTGGCCCTGAATCACTCGCTCAATTTCAGTCTAGGATTTCTCCGGAAGGTCTTAATTGAATATGTAATTTTATTATGTTTTGGTTATTCCCTTTAAAATATTTAATTTTATTTTAATTTTATGCGGAAAATACCATACGAATGAAATGAAATCTTCAAATATCTGTAAAAAAATTATATAAAAAAAATGACAACAATCCAACCAACAGCCAAGGATTTCTCCTAGGTTCATATGTAATCCTTGATAATGAGCGATTTTTCTATGTGACGTAATCTGGATTGTTGTGCGAAGCTCAGGTAGTTTCCACATTGAAGAGAAAGGTGTGTGAAGTACAATTCGGTCCGGTGTACCCATGAGTATAATGACTCGGAAACGCTTTATAGTCTGGTGAAAGCGTGCTATATGATCTATACGTTCCTCCCATACCCCAATCTACTTCCAGTTGATTAATTGTAGCAGAGACCCTTTGGTTTCTAAGTATTATTTTATTTTGAGGCAAATCTACGTTGGATAGGACTTGATGTCTACAAGGTTTTTAATTTAGCTCTTAATGTCATTAGTGCCAAATGTACCAATTTAGCATTGTAAAATGGTTTCCGATTAAACATCTATTTCCTTTCTCATGCCTTTTTATCTTTGCTTAAGTTAAAATTCATAGTTAAAGCAATAAATTATTGCTGAACTGGTTAAATTTTTAACATTTGTATTATATAATATTACCCCGTTTGACAAAAAAGCAAAACTTTTTTATATTTTAATAATGGATGACCTATTTCTAATGAGCTACTACAGTAAAAAATATCTGTTCAATATGCCAGGAATCTTCGCAGAACAGTTATTCTGCTGGTACCGGGAAGAATAGGCAGCTATTAGATGTAAACTCCCTACCAAACATTCCATTTATATTCTCTTAGATTATCCAGGTATATTTACAACCCATAGTTAAAGCTTTTTTATTGCATTATAATGATATCTTGCAGTTGTCTTTTTAAATTTCGCTGATTTCATTGTTATATTTACTTATATATAATTACACTGTTTGCTTTTGTGATTTTTATTATTATTTTTATTTGTTTTACTGTTCTTTTACGTCTATTCAGGGATTTATCTTTTTACAAATTTGATCGTTGTGATTATCAGTGTAAAACATGTCGCACCTATTTGGGATCCGAACTCATCAGATTTATTTATTATTTTTTTTTTTTAGACCTAGGTGTCAGATAAGTTGTATGAAAAACATTCGTCTACACCTATCCCCATGAAATTACACCAACTAGTCTTTCTAACGCGATTTTTGAGTTAATTTTAATACTTGTAATTAAATGTTAGCTTTTAAGTCTGATACGACTGAGAAATTAATAAAATTATGACACAGAAACGTTGAATTTTATTTGGCGTAATGACAGCGCTCCATCTTATAACTTATAACTTAATGATTAACATTAACTTAATTGTGTTTTATTTATGTCGCATAAAACAGCGTATTATTCTGTACAAATTTATCCACGCTCAAACAGTTATTCTTCTATTACTCTTTAGCTTTTTAGGACGATAAAGGAAGCTTTAACTGGATAAGTTTTAATTATCGTTTAAGTTGGCGAAGTGTGTAGAGAGAACGTTACTTGCGTTGCCTTTCTTCAATTCTTCTGTTTTTATTTTATGACCCGGCTTCTTTTTAGGCTTTTAAATAACTCTGTTATCTCATGACTCATGAAGCAGAATGAAACGCAATTTTAATTATCATTTTGGCTACAGTATTGCCATGGTTCCTTATTCAATTAATAGGTTCATCCAAGTAGACAGTTTTGAACGTTAAAGAATCAATCTGCCGGTAGCATCCTTTGAGTATTTCTCCTTTTTTTGCACATGATCATTGCCCAGGACCACATCATATCCACTGAAATCGACACTACCTCTTTGCTTTTTCTGAAGCATTGTCCCTTGTTCAGTGATATGTATCGTTGCACAACCTGCAGTCTTTTCTCTCGTTATGCTTTCTTTACTTTTTTCTGCCTCAGCTTTTAAACCCAATTATTTTTGATACAACTATTGAAATAATAACAATATCTATTGAAATGGTTGAAGATTCTCTGCCGTTCACACAGGTTACGTCTATAGAATTTTTTTTAAAGCTTCCGCTGAATCTTTTATATCCTACCTGACATAATAGAATTTAGTTACGTACGCTGGAATAATAATTTTTTATTTTTTGAAAAGAAGGAAATAAAACATTCTTTACTTCTAGTTAATTGTATTATTATAAGACTTTCATGTTAGTAAAAAGTAATTGTATTACCTATTATAAGACTTTCTTTACATCGACATGTTAGGAAAACATAAGATAGACAAGAATATCGAGATCTTCTTTGTCTTTCTGACTTTTTTATTTTACATTTTTTTTGTATTAGGTTTTCTCCTTTAGATTAATATCAAGTAACACATAAATGTGAAGTATATATTACGTCGATTTGTACCTGCAGTACATCTTAGTTATACTCCAACTAGGATTGTTTATGTAACAACTTGATTCTATTCATAAAATATATTTTCCTTTATTAATAGAAAGCAAAAATATACGCTAACTATATATAATTGCATGTATACTAGCAGTGGAAAGGAAATTAATACAAATTTTATGATTTGACAATTCATTTATAGAAATTCAAATTTCTCAATCATATTTTATCATTTTGGATTTGTAGTTTAGTTTGTTCAACGCAACTTATACCATTGACGTAGAAACATATTAAATTGTGAAAGCATTTCTAGTTTAAAATAAACTAATATTTTGAGCAGGTTTCCAATAAATACGATAATTATTTTGCCTATTAATTTTTCTCAATTGTCAGGAAGTAATAGTTTGTTGTCATCATTTTATACCTCAATAATTTCCTGTGTCTGCTTGCGCTGATGGACTAAAATAAATTTCATTGTTGCTTCGTCTGCATTAATTTATATACTTATTACTATTATTGTTTTCCAATAATTTTACTTTGGAAATTATAATTGTATTCTTTTAGGATTAAAAATAAAAAATATAAGTATGTAATAAAGCTGAGATGTTCCTATTTTTTAACATTTTTGCAGAAAGAGTAATTTTATTTAAAAAAAAAAAATAGTTCCTACATACTTGTTATCTAATTCAATTAAATTATTAGTAAAGTGGATAAATGCCTAAGACCAAACTCTTTGAAAATGAGTTTGCTCTTTAATATTCATGTCCGGAAGCATTAAAATACGAGACAAGACAAAAGAGATTCTATAGGACTGCGTGGTAATTGGTGGAAAAACACCTTTACTAATCATTTAATTGAATTAGATATCAAGTATGTAGGCACTATATTTTTTTAAGAAATTACTCTGCTAGGTGAACTACATGTGCGTTGAGTCGGTGGGGACCGATTAAAAGTTGGTCAGAACGTGTAATGGCACTACCTACAAAACGTCGGAGGCCTTTAACATTTTGGTTTCGATTTAAGGTGGGAATTTTTTTTTATCATAGTCCCGGAAACTAATTTTTTTTTTAGGGATACGATTTATATGTTAAATTCGTATTTGAGAATATTGATATGTATATTGTGTTGTATTGTATTTGATTGATTTATATGTTAAATTGTATTCGTATTTATTCGATTTGTTTAGTTAAATTCGTATTTGAGTATTGAGTTTTTGGGTGTAGTTCATTCACATTTAGTTTTTTAATTTTGACTATATGATTCTTCAAAATTTCATCGAAATCGGACAAGTAGTGTAGAGTCCCTGGTGTCCGCGACTGCTCAGATAAGAAATAAGAAATAAACTTAAAATTATGTACAACTTTTTTGGAGCCTAAAGTGTGTATCTATATCAAAATTTAAAGTATAATTTATGCGCAATCACAATACTTTCTCTGTATACATATCTACTACGTAAAAAATGCTGGTTTAGCTATTGTATTTAAAGATGATTGTTTTTCTTAAATATCAAAAGTGTGCGAGTTTTAAGATTTGTTAAGAAACTGACCCAGTTACTTAACTCTGAGTTTGTAGCGGAGTTATGAAATGCCATGGTCAAATTACACAGCTCCAACTCAGATAGATGCCCGGGCTGAATTGCAGTCTTTTACACCTAATGCCTTCTAGCGCGGAACTAACTTGCATTTACTCCAAGTATTCACTCTAGCAATTCTTTAGACTTTTTTCTTTTATATCTTTTGTTGTTAATTCTTTTTGTACTAAATAAAAAAGTATGTGTTAAGAATTAGTGTTGAAGTCTTTTTAAATGTTGATTGCTTAAGTTAAGTTTATTCGATTTGTTCTGCTGCAGATTTAAACACAATAAGTCGTTCTAGTAGTTTTTATATTTATTGATAAAATATTATAGTTTAGTTTTTTCTTTGTAAATTATATCTTGTAAAGTGTAACTTTTATCTCAAAGTGGTTATAAATTAAGTGCTTTTTATAAGCTGAGGGATAGGTGCTAAGTTGAATTGGATATCAGTGGCCACTTTTGTATTAAGAATTATAGATTTAGGTAAGTGATTATTTTCTTCTTCTAGAACTGTAAGTTTCTTTTTGCGAAAGCTTTCTTTTTGACTTTCAAATTAATCGAATTTTTTATTTATCTTATAATTAAAATGTGTTTTACTTATTTTAGTTTATATGAAACGCCTCAAGTAAAATGAAAATTGATGTGTTTAAACTTTTAGCTATCTGAAGCTTACATTGTCTAACAGATTATTGTAATTAATGGTTTTACACTAGTCTCGACAAGCAATTATCTTTGAATATTACTTTATATTTAGTTAAACTCATAATCGAATTTGTTTATCATACAAAGAAATAAACATTATTGTTTATTTCTTATTGAGTTAGCATCTTTAGATAGATTCTCAGGATGTATGAATGTCATCATTTGCCTAACCGCAGATTAGATTTACATATAAAATATGAATCATGAGTTTTATTAGCAAATCCTTGGGTAGTAGTCATCCTTTAACGCTAGATTACATATGTATTGTTATGAACACAACTAAATTTTTTTAATACATCTTACTATTATATTTAACATAAACGATTTGTTAGTACAAACTAAAACACATCTTATATCTTTTGCCTTGACCCTGTTTAATTTTTAATTTAAATCAAATTATAATTATTTTTAACAATGATATAGACTGAGACAAATAAACTCCAGCGCCGGGACTCCCTGTTTAATTTTAATTATTAAGATATGAAAACGAATTCATTATATTTTTAATTTGATTGCCTAAAAAGTAAAAATAATAGCAGATATAACATAAATCGTCTAACGGACAAAAATGTAGGTAAGATTGATACACCCATTTATACTCTAGCTACAGACTTGAGTTACCAGTAAACACGTAAGCTATTATGATCTTTCTTCTTGAAATATTAAGCATGAATGAAAGATTTATGAATACGATTCTTTATGTAGGGCATGTATCTTAGAACATGCATTAAATCACTTCTCGATACATCTTACATTGAATAATGCAGACATTATCTAATATACGTGAATACTCTAAGTGAAATAATCTATTAATTCGGAAAAAGATAAAATTTATAAATATTATAGGTACACCCTGAACATGTGAAAATAAATCTGTTGTTAATATTCAAATAAAAAGACAATCAACCTGGAGCATTATATTTTGTGAGTTAAATAAAAAAATATTGATCTATTTTACTGTTAAACTCTGTTGATTTTTTTTCAATAAAAAAAAAGTGTAGCACTAATAATTTACAATGTGTATTTCAAAAATAAATCCTCTTGGTTGTTACAAAGTAACTTATATAAATCCTTCGAGGTTTAAAATACTTTAAGAAGTTTATAAAAACAAGTTAAATTTAAGGCAATTAATCTCCATTTTATTAGAAACATAATTATCTTTTACAATTATTAGGGGTTAGAAGCTGTTGGTTTTATTTGACCTCTTTATGCGATGTAACTTTAGTGTGTAATGCAGAACTTATTGAATTAACAGTAATTGACTACTGTAGAGGAAGTAAATCGTATTTAGATAATTTTAAGACGTGTAGACTGCACACAGGAATGAATATAAAGGTAATGGTGACTGCAGACGCTAAAGCCTTCATTAAAAATTTAAAATTACCTGTTTTATATTGCTTAAAAAATTCGATTTATTTTTCCAGCAGGACTAATATCGAAAGTAATTTTTATACTTTCCTTTTAAATTAATTTTATAAGGATATTAAGCCCAAGAAAAGTTGCTTTGATATTCAAAAAGCCAACCTTTATTAAATTTCTGATGCCCGCTTAATAAATCTTATACGAATTTCAAATACAATTGAACACGAGCTCTTTTCTACTTCGTACCAAGTTACCTTGAACTACTCTGTAAGTACATTTGCTTTCTTATTCATAACCTTTCGCTTTCCTCACGTTTTGTCCTTTTATTGCCTTCTGTAATATTTAACCTTGTCTTTACCTACATTGTCCTTATATTTTTCTTCCTACTGTCTCCCATTTTTAAATACATTGACACGTTCAAAGTCTTATTCGTGTGTTCGTAAATGATAAATACGTGATTAATGATTAATATATATTCCTTAGATACGGTTAATTTATATTATGGACTCGAAGGATATGTGTTTACAGCTTTTATTTTACCTTATTCTAGTTCTATTTTAATTCCTTGAAAAATTATTCAAATCTTCCGAGTTTCATATTATCATCTGGTACTTTTGACACTTGACACAAAAATGCATTATAAGATATTTATTTTTAATTTGAATATTCTATAAAGCTGGGTTTACACGATCCAAGTGGACTTGGACCAAGTAACTTTGATCAAATTCACTTGGACCAAGTGGTTGTGCAACTTTTGAATCAGGGTTTACACGATCCAAGTAGACTTGGTCCAAGTAGTTGAAAAAAAAAATGTAAAATCTGATACTTCTGATACTCAACTTTTTCATAAATTTTAATAATTTTGCAAATGATATAGAACAACAATATAAAAAAAACGAGCAACTAAAACCAAACGGTACAACCTCGGCATTTTTGACAGCTCGTTTTCATAATTTGCAGGTGGCTGCCATTTTTATTTCCATCCAAGTCTACTTTGATCAAAAAAAGTTGGGGGCCATCCAACTCAACTTGGAGAGTCCAAGTATACTTTGATAGCCTGTTTACACCATCAAAGTAGCGTCAAATCTCACTTGGTCCAAGTCCACTTGGATCGTGTAAACCCAGCTTATAAGAGATTGTAAATGAAACTTTGCAAACGTGAATCAGAAAGTTATAGCATAACATGTCATTATTATAAATTATTAATATTTACTCTGAAGAAATAAACTCAATGTAGACCACAGTACCAACTATACATTTGTAATTAAAACCTTTTCTGTTCTTTTTTATGTAAATATTTATGCCGCAAGACTTTAAACAGAATCAAATTTAAGAGTTAGTTTATAACACTCTTTAAAAGTCTATTTAGAATTTCTAGGTAACTTCTAAATGATTTTATATTTATGGTGAATGATAATGATAAAAGTGTTTATATAATCATGATAAATGTTCTCTTTCCCACTCTATCGTATATGTGTCACAGCCTGACTCTTTTCTATAAAGAGATGAAATGGGAAACATGTTATCATTGACGTATCCCTATTGTTTTTCCTTTGTCACTTGAAGAGGAGGTTGAAAGGTATCCTGGGATGTAAATGTAAAAGGTGTTCTATAGAATTGTCAAGAACTTTGAAAAACGTGTTGTTCGGCCCCAGACGTTGTTCATAGTCGCACTGTCACTATACTACTGTTAATATTAATTTTTGCTAAATTTCAAGTCTTGGGACGAAATTTGGCTGGACAGATTAGCCACTTTTAACTGTTATCACAGCCACTTTCACGCGATGTAATTATAAGCTCAAAACATGTCTCACACCTCTATAGTTCTCGATCGAAATATGTCTTGTTATTAAGCGGTCATAAACGAGTTCTATAACTACTCTATCACCATCTATTATTATTTGTTTGTAGTTATTTCTTTAAGGGTAAGTGTCCATCTGTGACTTTTTAGTATCGAGACTCGCCCTCGAGATTGAAATCGCTAGTGGACATGGGGCTGAGACTAGTCTCGGAGACTCGCCGACTCTCCGAGACTCGAGAGAGGCTGATGTTGCTCTCAAGTGGACAAGGTTCTGAGACTAATCTCGAGACTAGCTCTCGAGATTTAGTCTCAGATGGACACTTACCCTAATATATCTGTTTGATAAATATTATACATCTACTTTTTTCTTGAAGTATACTCGAATAAACTTTCTTTTCGCTTTAATAAGTCTTAAGCCTTAGCATTTCTCTAGACTCCTTTCCACATCCTCCTTCTTCCTGTTATTGTGCTCAATGCTCGAGCAGTGATTTATCATTTGGCTCTGTTTATATTAGGATCCTGTCCTTGAGTACCAATCTGTTGTGCATGTAGCGGAGGCACGTACTCATCTCATTTAGCTTAGTTAATTTCTACATCTCCCATCTCATCTCCCTTTCTTTTCGTTATACATAATTCCAATAGAATACTAAATTAGTTAGTTTGTTACCGTATCACGTAAAATTGGATAGGCCCCATTTGTAATTTATTTTAATGACGTTAGTTGTAATAATTCATTGTATGATACATATTAATTTATATTAAGGTTAATAACTAAGTAATATTTGTACGAATTAATTAAATAAATTTTAATCATAATAGAAATAGAACTCCGTGGCAAATAGCCTGCAGTCGATTCGGGTATATCAAACTTAAATTTCGCTTCCGAGCTTACCGAAGGTAACGGAAGCTATGTGATCGTTCTGAAGAACGAAAAATTTTTAGGTCTCCGATTTCAAAAATTCTAAGGCAGAAATCCGTTTCATAATTTTTGCGAACTAAGATATCTTGAAAATTTGTGTTCTTTTCATTTGTCAATAATTTAACAGAAATAATTACTGTAATAGTGATTTTTCAGAGTTGAGTCACAACACCCTGACAAATTACTTCAATTTTAATATTTTCTGTTTAATTATTGACAGCTGAAAATGTTTTTTATGTTTATTTTTAAAAGGATTAGGCCTAAAAGATTTAAAATTGTTCTAATGTAGGATGAGGAAATTCATTTTATTTCATTTTTAAAAAATAAGTTAACCCCTTGTTTGACACATAATAGAGAATTCACCATATAATAAAGGGGACAACCTAAATAGAAATGGAAATATAGATCGTTTATGTAGAACAGAAAGTTGTTCTGTTACTCCATTTAATAAAAAATGTAAAGGCCACTTAAATATTAATATTATAAATCAATGCTATTATGATTTCACCGTATATATTATGCATAAATTTATACCTAATGTGTGTGTGTTTTATGGAAGTTTTACAATTACAAGTACTCATAAATATGTAATAATTCTTTTGATGTGAGGTATAAATAAATAATACTCGTTTTCCCGGTGTGTATATTGTATTTAGTTCCATTTTCGTTCTGCCAAGAGTGCACGTGGTAATGTAGCGGTTTGTAAGTAATATGTATTAAACTCAAGATTGAATCTCTTTGATACTTTCTTACCTTCACATGCATTACTCCCACTTGCGGTGCATGCATAAAGGTAATATTTAATTTATTCTAATTAACGAGCGTAATACTAGTCGCAATCAAAAGACTCTACGTGTAAAGATGAGAAAATACGTTCCCTATTACTTAGTAGAAAACTTTTTTAAACGAATTTCTTAATTTTCAGAGCAACAGGGGCTTTGCTTTGGTAAAGTTTAGTGAAAACATTTTCCTTCATGTTATTCATGCGTTAATATTACGTTAGCTTGAGCAAGTATTTACTTGTAAAAGCAACTCATATTTTAATATCTCTCCAAAAAGGGATAATTATACATATGTTATTAAATAAATAATTCATTCATTTTCATCTCGTATTTTCTACTTATATTTGTTTGTTTTTAATTATGTTTATTTTTAACATATTAAATTCAAATGCAATTGGTAGTTTCTATAAACAATTTAATTAATGCACACGAGTTGACTTAAAAATTATTATATACTTAATTAGTCCAAGTAAGCGAAGTTAAGTAATTAAACTAAAGCTAAATGAGAAGCTTCTAGTTTAATTAGTTAAAAGTTTTCATGTCACATGCAAACTTTATGATGCTCTCAGTTTTAATGAACCTACCTATCATAATATTTACAATTACAGAAATAGAACTGTTAGTGCTAACTCCGATTGGAAAATAGATATTTAGTGTCGAGTATTTTTATGAATCAAAATGTTTATGTTTATAGCCTTAATTCCAATAATTTAGTAAATAATTACCAACTCTTTTTATCATATGCTAGTTATCATAAAATATTTGTTATCATAAATAATTATTTATTTTCATTGATACTTATTATCATAACTTGGCATTACATACTATTGCTGTATTTATTATTATTAAAGGAAAAACATGAATTGTCTCTCCACTTAAATTCAAACTGGTTTATTATACAAAGCAGCTTTCAGCCTTCAAAAAGCCATCATCAGTGCCTAAGACCAAACAAGAAATAAGGAGCTAAGTAAATACAATAAAACAAATAACAATTAAAACCAGAGAAAACGTAAATTTTGTAAAAATATTAACTATTAAAAAGAGGGAGTAACAGGTTAAAAAGAAATACAAAATAATAATATAGGACCTTCCAACTAATTTTTGCGTATTTCATTATTTCTTTTTAACTTAATTTGCCCTTATTAATTGTTAATTTTTTCTGGTTTTTAAGTTTTATTGTGTTTATACTTAGCTCCTTATTTCTTGTTTGGTCTTAGCCACTGATGATGTCTTTATGAAGGCTGAAAGCTACTTCGTATATAATAAACCAGGTTGAATTTACGTGTAGAGAAAATTTATGTTATTCCTTCACAATGACACCTCCGTAGACTTTCCTATATCTAACTTATTATTATTAGTTTAATCTAGTTATGAATAATTAAAGTACATAAATAAGTGTACAGAGATGCAAGAGAATAGGGAAAGTACCTTTTCATTGGATGGATACCTTGGACTTTTGAACACTTGCCCCTTGCCCCCAGCACAATTCTGTAGAAAGAGGATATTTTTTTGTGATAGTATTTGTCTGAGCGGACGTGGCTCCACTATTTTAGCTCCATTCCTGCCTTCACCAGCTATCATATCTGTCTTATCAGCGACAGTTTTGTTTTTGCTAAGTATATCTAGGGTAAGAGAACCTGACCTACTATATTATATTCAATTTTTAATGAACTACACATTTAAAGTTCTTATTGAATGAATAATGGGTACAGAATTATTTTCGAAGATAAATCTTTACAGTTCAGCGCACAATAGACGGCTCCACCAATACATCACAGACGCTAGTTGATAGCGTTTTATTGAGTTTGTCCTTGTTTATATATTAGCCTAGCCCATGGCTTTTATAGTTTAATTAAGGCCTCCCTACCAACAGGATGGACTCTACTGACAGTCAGACCAAAAAAAAAATAAAAAAAGTATACACACATTCACTAGCCTAATGATTTTACAGTTGGAGCGACAAGCGAACCGTTTCCTGCCTTCCATACTCCGGGGGACAATGACCTTGTTCGCTCTGTTTCCCATGTTGTTTCACCTAATTCAATGTAACAATCATCAGGTGAGAAATGGATGGGCTTAGTCTGAAATATGAGTTATATGAATGATTGTACTCAAATTAGATAAAAAAACATTATAGATTTGGTTTGCCTTTAGTAAATTGCGTTTACCTATGAATGTACCCCTCGAAGTATACCTTATATGTTCATATAATAGAATTTCAGACGTGTCTCCTTTACACTTTCAAGCTTGTATATGAAAATACTTAATTTTTTTTTTTTTTTTTCTTCCTGTTTTTTAAAAGAAAGGTCAAGCCAAGTGTTAGATTCTTTTGTACATAAAAATGTAAATGCCAATTGAGTGTGACAGGAGTGGTAAGGTTGCATCCAGTGACTCATTCCTATGACAGACTAAATCATTGTATAGAGGGTTAGATCATCAGCTTGCTTTGATGTAATTCTTTCTATTTTTATTTTTTTCTCGCTTTAACTAATGGTAGAGTCATTTAAATGGTCGCTAAAGATGATGGCATTTCGCCTTCGCTTTTTTGTCTTCTATCGAATTGTGCTAAATGATATACGAATGTCCTTTTTTATTACATTTTGTTTTTGTTAAATTGTTTACAATTTGTCTTAGCCTAAAATTAACTCATAGCTAGTTGATTATGTGATTAAATGCACAAGGTCGAACATAGAAAATGATCTCTGTAGTGTGTGAAAAATGATCTCTGTTAGTTAGCGCGATGTAAGACAAGGCTTCACACATTTACTATCAATTCACCTCTATCATTCATGCCAATGATATAGGCTTGAAGTAGCTAAGATGCATGTTTCTTAAGAATATTTAAAATTTAAAAGGACAATTAATCCACTCTCAATTTTTTTAGTCGAACTCGTGTTCTAGTCGTAGTTAGTTTGTGAATAACGAAATAAGATTATTTTATTGAATCATGTGCTTCAGCACATGATTCTTGTTAAACAAAATAGTAAGCAGTTAGTATTATTTCTATAAACTTAATTTTAAATTATCTTAGTTTGTGGGTTTTATTGGGCGTGAAATTAACTTTTTTGATGTCATTCCTTAAAAAATCCATACCACTGGCATATTTTGTGCTGTAATAATTTCTAAAAAACCTCACAGAAGTTGGTAAAGGTCATTCCTATATTTGAATGTATTTTTTCTTTTCGTCACATTTCTTCGCAAAAAATCAAAATTATACAATTTATATTTTGTTAGTAAAAATTGATAGATCTAGTAAAAATTAAAAGATCTTAGCAGGGGCTTAATATGTGTTAGGCTTTTTGTATAGTTATGCACTTAAATATATATTTCCTTAGCAGTTTAAAAATGCATATTTTTTTTATTAGCTTCATCTTAAACTATAAACTCTTATAATTAAAAAACAAATAATTGTGATATTACGAGTATAATGGAAAATAATTATTTTATACAAAACAAACACCCTATAATTTTTGTAAAACTATTAAAATTAATATTGTTTGTTTTGAATTATAATTGATTTTATACCTACTGATTCTAATTAAATTAAATCTCTTCTTTGTTAGCTGCTCTTTTTTCGTTTATATTGGCACTCAGTGTAATTGATTATTAGAAGTAAAGAATGATTAGACCGATTAAATGCTATTGAATCTTGTTTTCCTTATTTCGCCTACGTAAAGCTTTGCAATCCAACTGTTTTGATCCTTCTTGCTTCCCACTTATACTTAGAATTGAGCTCTTAATAAGAGTTCAATGCTCAGATGAATGTAGGCTGGTGTTATGAAATTAAAGTTATTTTTTATTAAATAAATATAATTCTTCTTAGTCTTTACTTTCTTATACACTATTAAATTTAGTCTCCCTATGTATACAAGGAAGTTTTGTTCGATGTCATATCGATTTTTTTATTATTTTGTTAAATATTTAAATATCCGTGTGTTAAGAGGAAATTTGAGATTGTCTCTTGTCTTTGAGATTGTCTCTTCAGATTATTTGAGAATTGTCACGTAACAATCTAAGAATTTTTTTTGATTATTACGAAGAGAGGAATATTCTAAATCATTCTTGAAAAAATAAATATTATTATGTAAGCAGAACAATAGTTTCAATTATTCATCGGAAAATATGTATTGTTAGAGATATGATAAAAGACAAGATAATGATTTTATTTTTTTTTTAGAATTTTATTTCTATTACTATTTAAAATTATCCTAATTAATTTTAATTTATTAATGAAATGTATAAATTGCATTTCTGACTTAGTTATGCTTACAGCTGTTATATAACTGGATATTCTTTTGTTCACTTTAGATTCCTGTTTTATGTATTATAATTGACTTGGAGTATTATTTTATTATTAATTAGCATTTGCATTAATATTTTCTAAAGTGGATTAAGGAAGCATAATATATTAAATAAGTACAGTTCTCTGACCCCACATTATACATCATTTCTTTTGCCTCCATACACTTGCTTTGATAAATTGATTCGTAAAATGCTTGAAGCATTATTTCCCACCAAATCACCAATTTATTTAGGATGATTTTCATTGCTTGGTTGAGATGTTATAAATTCTAAACCAATAAATAATATCGATAGAAGGTTTTATTAATAAATAATAAAACGAATGGTTTAAGTACTCGCAGAATACTTGTAACCGAGAACGCTTAGGTCCGAGCAATGATGTACCTATCAAATCAGGCAAGATGATGAGTAAAAAATAAATAAATAACTTCTTTAAATCAATCTAAACAAGTTCTTTTAATTGGATTTTTAAGTACAAAAAAATTCATCTCTACTTTTCATAAAAAACAAAAATCAACTATGTCCTAACCTCACATGACTCTGCAGTTATTAAAGTTCAAAACAAAAATAAAAAAATCTAAATTAAGACCTATAAAATAATAACTTATTTCTAAAAACAGATTTATAACTAAAGTTCATTCTGGAATCCAACATTACCTGTAATATCTGGTTGCTTTTGAAATCCTAGAAAGATGAGATAGGTTTCGCACTGATAATCTATGATCTCATCGAATAGATAAGTGAAGCGACCGCAAGTCATGAACGCATTTATTGATGGAGGGTATATATGTACAATCCCAACATAATATATTGCTTGAAAATTGTTTCAAGCTTTAGTTGTTTCTGACAAATTCAATGATGTACCTGTAATATCTGGTTGCTTTTGAAATCCTAGAAAGATGAGATAGCTTTCGCATTGATGATCTCATCAAATAGATGTGTAAAGCGGCCGCAAGTAATGAACACATTTATTGATGGAGGGTATGTACACGTACAATCCCAATATATTGCCTGAAAATTTTTTGGGTTGTGTCGGATAGATTCAATGATGTAACTATGATATTTGGTTGCTTTTGAAATCCTAGAAAGGTGAGATAGATTTCGCGCTGATGATCTCATCGAATAGAGATGTAAAGTGGCCTCAAGTCATGAACACATTTATTCATGGAGATGGAGGGTATGGAAAATCCTAATATTTTGCCCTGATAATTTTATGATTTGTTTCAAACCAATTTATTAATAGTTGTAATCTAATTTTATTTGTATAAATATGTATTCTTATCATATAGTAATTGAATAAATTCGATAATATCGTGTTCGATTCCGGGTTCCATTGTTGTCAGATTGCTTTGGAGAATTAAAATCTATTGTTTGCATTACTATGTGTGAAGTAATAAACAATTCTAGCTATTAAATTCCTGTGGAGGTTAGTACCTGAAGCTATGCGCTATATTCTACCCATAGTGCCTACAAGCCTCCTGAGTCTGTATTCTGTAGCCTTCAGGGTCTTTTCGCCTGTAAGTGATTTAATATTAGACCTAGTCTGCCCTTCCACAGCTATGGAATACCAATATTTTTCCAACCCCCTACCAATATTGATGCCCTGTAGCCTCTGAATTTCCGCGTCCTCTAACCCACGTTTATTAAATATAAATGAAGCAGAAAGATTTATTTTAAATATTAGTTATATTTTTTTTAACAAAACTTATGTTTAATAAGTTAAAATATAAAACAAAATTATTTTATCTGAAATTGTAGAATAACCCTAAGGTAACTGATATGCTACA
>KZ651351.1:77304-104701 GCA_001010745.2 Gerris buenoi
ATTTTTCTTGATTCTTTTGAATAAAGTGTCAGCAAAATATCAAAGTGTCAGCAAAAGTTCAAAGTGTCAGCAAAATAACAACAGGCTGTCACATTTTAAGAAAATTTTACTAAAAAAAGGTTACTTCATCGCAGGTTATAAACACTCTCACATTGTTTATTTTTATATATTTAAGCGTAATATTCTGTTAAATAGTTATATATTTTTTGAAAATAACAAATAATTATATGTAGTTACAAACAAATTTTACTATGTTACAATGATTATTTAAAAAGAAATCGCTAAAAACAGTTGTTAATAAAAAAAAAAAGTGGCAACCCTAAATTGTTTTGCCTTTGTTTTGTTTTCTTGATGACTCAAACTTTTTTTTACAACTTTAATTTCTTTATCTTTTATTTATTAAAAAGGGAATATAATAATTATTAGTATAATTTTTCTGGCGTTAAAAGATAAAATATTGTATGTAACTATGCAGCAAAGGAAACATTCCTGACTCGTTTAAAGATTACCTGCTTCGGTTACACCTCAGCGGGTAAGAGCATTTGCCTGCCTCGGCTTCGCCTCGTCAATAAAATAGTAAATTTCCTGCCTCGGCTTCGCCTCTGCAGTAAATTTGTTTAGCCTATCCTCGACTTTGGCTCGGAACTAAAACTTAAAAACTTGTCAATCAGTTCTAGATTACAAGATTTAATATGACGAAGACTAAAAAAGTAGAAAATTATATATTTAAAAAAAATAAAACTTAATTTTGTTAAGAATGCTCTAAAAAGAAGGAAATATAGTTCATAAAAAGGCCATAGTACTGGGAGCGATATCCCTAAAATTAAAAGAAAATGCCATCAGACGCTTGAAAACCTATGACTTACTTCTCTAAATTATTAAATGTGAATGCTTGGAATACAGAATTCTAAAATTTTGCAAAAAATGTTAATAGAGTTGTATGAATATATTATATACTATGGAAATTAAAAAAAAGTGTATCCTTTTTCGTTCATACAAAAGTGTGTATTTATTTATGTATTCAATTATATTATTTTATTCTATAATATTGTTTTTGTTACGCGAATACTAAAACGATTCGAGCTATATTTTTGTGATAACTATACTAGGTGTGCAATGCTTGCAATATTGAGCTGAGCGTGCATTTTAATCATATTTTTTTATTTTTTTCATTTTTTCCTATTTTACCAATAGAAGGACCCCATTAATTCTGGTTAAGATTTTAATAAATAAAAATCACTGGGAATGTTGAAATTTTCCTATCACTTAAGAGATTGTCTGTTTTTTGCACTGTGAAATCTCGAATCCTATCTTTTGTTACTAGTATGCTTAGTTCATAATGTATTACAAAAAACAATCTTGCATTTATTTTTTTTTAAAGATACTAGTTCTATTTAACTATTTAAAATTCAATTATAAGTTTTATGATTAATCAAGTTCACAAAATCTCTATTCACGGATTTCGTAGAAGTCGCTTTTTGATGATACCCATGTTTTTTTTTAAATTTAGCTTTTCGTCATATATTTGGACGAAACCCGTACCATTAACATTTCAATCAATAAAAACCGTAGTTAAAGGGTCAATAAAGATGTAACTATATAATTGTAACTAAAATTTTTGAATTAAAACTTATTCTTAATTTAACAACTTCTTTTCCTCAACCTGATATTTAATGCAGTCCATCACTATTTTTCAATGTTGTATTTTTCTTCACTCCCATCCTAATATTTCTTTGGGTTATTGAATTTCCTTTAAAAAAAAAATTTGTTTCTTGGTAATATAGTATTTCCTACAGCAGTACTCAATTAATAAAAACGTTTATGTCGTTATTACCTTTTAAACTGTTATGACTTTTTATGCTTACCTTATTAGTATAAAATTCACCAAATCTGTGTTACTTTTTTTAGTAGTCAATTATAAGTAATTATCGTATTCATTTAAGGGAGCAAATAATTTTTATTTTTATTTATTTTTTTTTTTTAAGTAATTACTCTTATTTATTTTTCTGTTTGGTCAGTTTTAGTTTTTCACTTTTTAACAATAAAAGTTACTACNTTCTGATAGGACGCGAGGAAGCTATGTTCAACACAAATTGACTACAATTAATAATCGCATTGCATTGCAGAAAATAGTATTTCAAAGGTGTCATTGCATTGTTTTAGCGAATTTTCGAAGAAAATTAAGCTATTTTATTTATTTGCTGGAGAAATAATATTTGAACACGTTTTTTCAGTTACATTGTTCAGAGGATTGTTTATAAAAAAAGTCGTTCTTCTGATAACTCAATCAAATAGATTGTTTTTAGTAGTGCATTATTTCATTAAGATATGAATACTGTGTTTTGTTTTTTGTGAGGCTTGCCAGCCGGCTCCATAGTTATCTAGTTGCATCTATTCGAGAGCACTAGAGATCCTTGTGAGAGACAAGCAGACCGCTGTTGTTTCTCTCACCCTCTTCTGCAGGAGATCTCTATCTTAGTACTTACTTCCTTTTCAATCATATTTAAGAAATGTTGTCTTGATTCTTTTCTTTTTTTAACTATGCATTAAAAAAGAGCTCGTACTTTCTTCATTTCTTTACTCTATGTGAAATAATGATTATAACATACTTCAAATAATGGAAATTCATTTAAACTCAATAGTTGAGCAGTAACGTCATTTTATTTGTATATATTTCTGAATTCAATTGAGTGCAACTAAAATAGGATGGTGTCTGGTTATAGATGTTTGTTGTTGTTAATTTATTTGTTATGTTCTTATATGTGGTTCAAGTTTCACTTTATATTGTGAAATGTTATGTGTTCATTTTAGATTAGGAGTGCCTATAGCTGACATTTCGATTTCTTAATCGATCTTTAATTATAATTTATGCATCATCTTATTTAGCATAGTTTCTTTAAACTTTATTTAAGATTTTTTTTCCCCCGTAATTTTATTGTTTTATTATCATCAATATTATTATCCCACTGTAATATCCAAATCACTTTCGATTTATTTCTTTGTTAGCATTAAAAATATGTATAATTACTCCACTCTATTATGATCGTTAATGTTAAAAGTTATAACCCTCTATACTCTATGTCATATATCCCACTTAAGTATGTAATTAGACCACTTTAGTGTAGTCATCAATATAAAACCACTTCACTTTAATATCATATTGTTTAAAAAAAAAACAAAAAAATAAAAAACAGTAAATAAACTCAGTAGACATTAAATGTTTTGTTTAAATATATAATCGCTATTTTTTATTATTAGTTTACTATTTTTTTTTTAATTTAATCTGATACAATTCCACGATATATGCATAGAAACTGATGGATATATCTATTTTTTAGTGTGTGTGTGTGTAATAGAGTTTAATTAGATTAAGCTACCCATCCTGAAAATGGGACAAGTCCTGGGTCGGATTTTCCCTATAAAAATAGACCTTGTGCCAGACTTTGCCGTAAAAACAGGTTGGCTCGAGGATCCTTCGTCTCAGTTGTGCATTTGATGGAATAGGACGGAATTTAATAACGTCCTTAAAGCGGTACATATCAAAATCCAATCCCAATTTTATTGGATATGCAATTTAAAATCTCGAAGAAGATTGGTTTTTGGTATTACAATACTATATGCCATTACTATATTATCATATAATATTTGTTTGTGTGTGGTTTAATCTTATTCCTTCAGAAAATTGAAAAAAATATATCTATTTAATAATTTCTGTCTTTCTCTCTTTATTTAGAGTTAGTAATAATTTTTACCCCATATTCGCACACATGTTTAAAATAATTTATTTTTTATTTCAGGTAAGCTGAGAGCTTTATAACAGGAATTAAATGAATAAGGTTAGATAATATGCTTTTTCTATTTAACAGGGAATTAATTAACAAAGTTTTGGAAATTAATGTAAGAATTGTGTGTCTTCTTTTATGATATTAAATTCCAAGAGAGTTTCTTTGAAACTCAGTACATTTATTTGACTAACAAAACCACTAAACTATTTGCTAATATTTAAAATTACTTTTCTGTAACTAATATGTTTCTTTTCTTAGTACCCTCTGCTATACAAAATAATCATCCAATGTTATTGTTGTTTTCAATCCATTTCCTGTTTGTTGCAAATAGGTGTATTTAATTTAAGATAAGAGCTACTAGGTTGTCATGCCTAAACCAACCTAAGCAGAATATGTTTTTCCACGGATTATTTAATATTTTGTTATTAAGAGCCACTAGCTAGAAACTATATATCCCTTCAATTTTCTTGTGTACAGTCTATTATTCTATAGGGTATATAATAAAGTTTCAAAATTGCTTTTATGTGCAATATTTCATCTCCTCTTGAGGCATCTTTAGGCCTAAAAAGGACCTTAAGAGGAGTTGAAATATTGCACATAAAAGCAATTTTGAGTACTCTATAGACCTGGTACAAGAAAATTAAAGGGTAAAAGACTAGGATGATGATAATAAATCCTTATTTATAAAGTAATTCGGGTATATTTTGTGCTCTACGAAGGAATGGATCAATTTAAAGAAAGATTTTTTTATAATCTAAATTTAACATTTCTTTACAGAAGTGCGTTTCAGATGCGACAAAATTTGTAGGTCTTATGCCTTTTTAATTTTAATTAAATTATTAATTAAGGCTAGCCACTGATGGTCCCAAAATAAGTTGAATCTTCTTGCGCGTTAATCTCTTTTTTAAGAAAAGAGAGATTTTTTTTAAGAACAATTTTAGTAAACATTTATTATTAAATCTCAAAAATATTATTAACACATTCTGAAATAATCTACCTCATATAACTTTATTTTATATTTCTGATAGGACGCGAGGAAGCTATGTTCAACACAAATTGACTACAATTAATAATCGCATTGCATTGCAGAAAATAGTATTTCAAAGGTGTCATTGCATTGTTTTAGCGAATTTTCGAAGAAAATTAAGCTATTTTATTTATTTGCTGGAGAAATAATATTTGAACACGTTTTTTCAGTTACATTGTTCAGAGGATTGTTTATAAAAAAAAGTCGTTCTTCTGATAACTCAATCAAATAGATTGTTTTTAGTAGTGCATTATTTCATTAAGATATGAATACTGTGTTTTGTTTTTTGTGAGGCTTGCCAGCCGGCTCCATAGTTATCTAGTTGCATCTATTCGAGAGCACTAGAGATCCTTGTGAGAGACAAGCAGACCGCTGTTGTTTCTCTCACCCTCTTCTGCAGGAGATCTCTATCTTAGTACTTACTTCCTTTTCAATCATATTTAAGAAATGTTGTCTTGATTCTTTTCTTTTTTTTAACTATGCATTAAAAAAGAGCTCGTACTTTCTTCATTTCTTTACTCTATGTGAAATAATGATTATAACATACTTCAAATAATGGAAATTCATTTAAACTCAATAGTTGAGCAGTAACGTCATTTTATTTGTATATATTTCTGAATTCAATTGAGTGCAACTAAAATAGGATGGTGTCTGGTTATAGATGTTTGTTGTTGTTAATTTATTTGTTATGTTCTTATTTGTATAACATGTTTAGAGTCTTAGATAGTCAAGCGTAGCCCAGGGAAGAAACAAAAGTCCATAAGAAAGGGAGTTAACACGAGCTTAAGTTTGTTAGAAACCTTTGTTGAAGAAAAAGGTTGGGAGGAGGAGCGGTTCAAAACCGAAACAAATAGGTTTTTTTTATAATACCTCTATTTCATTTGTTGACTTCGATTCATTATTCTTTCTAGACCTATTGTGTCAAATACTATAATTATCTTCTACACTTATCATTATCCTTTCTAGGAAAGTATTAGTGATGTTACTCATATTTAATAATAATAATAATTAATAATAATAAAAATAATAACAATAATTTAATAAAAATAAATAGTACTGTGTGGAACTTACTCATATTTAATCAAATCAAAGAGCTAAATAATTGATCAGATTATTATTATACCCCTGCTTCATTTGTTGATTTCTATTCATTATTCTTTTTACACCTTTAGTTAGGAAAGGATTAATGATGTCTACCAAAATTGTGTGGAACTTAATCATATCTAATTAATATCATAGAGCTAAATAATTTATCTCATTATTATTATAGCGAGGGGTAACGTAATCAGTTATTCTTTAACGATTTCATTTAGATAATTTCTTTTAGACGATTTCATTTTGATAATTTCATTTAGACTAGGCTGTTCAAAAACCGTCAGCAACAAGCGTAGAAAAATGCTTATTTCTTAAAGTTTCCAGTATTAATGTTATTTATTTTTTTTTTTTTAATTTATATTTTTCTTCCTCTCCTTCTCTTCTTCGTTTCTTTCTCTCCTAACATGTTAATCATCGCACCATTAAAATATCAAGCAAGATAACTTAATGCAAGAACACCCTGTAGAAATATGTATATTTTTTCAAATTTTAGAAGATTTAACTTATAATATATTCTTTAAAACACAAACAGATCTTGTTTTTATAGTTTAAAAGATTTTTATTTAAACTTAAATACTGTATATGAAAATAGAATAATGTATACTTATATAGTTCTTTACAATGCAGAGTTAAGTAGTTAGCAGATTTAAAGTGTAAAGAAATTTTAACATAATTTGGATATTCCAGTCACATACTTTTAAAGAAAGAAGTGTACTTCCTTGTTTCCATGTTCTAAGTATATTATTGAGCTGAGTTTAAAAAAAATGTATTGTTTATCTCAAGTCTTATCTAAAAAATTGTTTTTTTTTTTTTTTTTAGTCAAGTTAAAAAACTAGAACAACGTTAGCTCCTCAAGAGTTATTTTCTATTGAATATCTTTTCCATACTTATCTATATAGTGTTTAGGTAATCCATCCTACTCTTAAGGTGGAGTTTATGTTTGAGAAGTGACAGTATATACTCTTATATTATATCACCTTTCTTTTCACTCTATGTTAGGACTAAAAGCTTTAGGTAAAAGTTCTCTTTCAAATTCAAGAGAAACTTATAAAAATCTCCCGCTAAAAACTTTTGAATAACTTTCTCCTTCCCTTGAAGTTATATTCATAACTTGTTCTTTCGAGACTTAGATAAACTTAAGTTTAAGGGTAAGAAAGTATACTATTTCAGGTATGTTGTGTCTAAGTAAGTTTGAAGTTCCATTTGCTCATTTCACCCTTGTCAGTCACTTTCTATTTATAGCTTCATAAAACTAAAACTAGATAGAAGTATGTGACTTGACTAATGTCTTTTCGATATTGCACTCTGGATCTCTTCCGCACTATCTCTTTTTAGGGTTTTGTAGATACTTCTCAAAACCCTTATGCCGAGGGTGATGTGTCCGTCTGTCCGTCGCTCTTTGGCTCATAGCGCCCGAACCATTTAAGCTAAAATGCTGAAATTTGAAACACTGGCGTAACTTCCGGGCCCAAACACAGGACATATACACAAAAGTTAAAAATTTAATATGCGCATGCGCAATTCGAAAAAATGCGGTAAAGTCAAAAATTTAGATTTTTTTTAATTTTCGAGTGGGGTATCAAATGAAAGCTGCTGAATAGCAGATTACGAATATATGAATAAATTTTTAAATTTCGCTTTCCTTATTGGTCAAATAAATCAAAATACACCCAAAATTGCCCCCCCTCAACTACCATATAACGGCTGGATGTAAAATTTCAAAATAATTCATACTAATACCCTATTGTGGGGTGATGTAAATTCCGGGAGTGCATCGAAAAATTTTAAAAATTGCCAATTTTAGGCGCGAAAATTTAAAATTTGCCCAAAATTTTATTTTTTTAAAATTTTGAGTTGGGTATCAAATGAAAGCTCCTGAATAGTAGGTAACAAATATCTAAATACATTTTTAAATTTTGCATTCCTTATAGGTTAAAAAAATCAAAATATACCCAAAAAAAATTTTCCCCCCCCCAACCACTATAGATCGGCTGGTGCTAAAATTTCGAAATAATTCATGCTAATACCTTATTATGGCGCGATGAAAATTCCGGGAGTTCATCCTAGATTTTCAAAAATTGCCAATTTTAGGCGCGAAAATTTAAAATTTGCCCAAAATTTTATTTTTTTAAAATTTTGAGTTGGGTATCAAATAAAAGCTGCTGAAGAGTAGGATACAAATATATATTTGTTTTTTAAATTTTGCGTTCCTTATTGGTTTATTACTGATAAAAAACATTGTGACCCCCCGGGGGATCGAACCCGGATTGGAGACAAGAAATCATTATTTACATAATGGGTATGCCTACTCATCTACAAAACCCTAAAAAGTACTTGGACTAAGTACTTCCCTGTGATTTTTTAAATTATTTTATTTTTTTAAAGTACTGATTGAAAAATATAATTTATTATATCTGTATTTAGAATTATTGAATCAAAAAATTATACGAAATTGTTGTGTGCATATTGTTGCATTATATTTTATTTATAAATCATGTAGCAGGCAAATCATAATAACAATTTCAATTACATATCCCAATTTTGTTTAAATGTGATTTTATTGAATCATTGTACATTAGGAGATGTATTAAATTGATGATTTCTGGTCTATCTGATCTTTTAAGCTCTAAATAAAATAAAGTGATCTCTAATTCATGATTCATGTAACGAATTATGACAGCTATGGATCTAAAAGAACATAACATCTAATATAGAAATGCCAGTAATGCAAATTGTAAACGAAAAATAAATATAAAATCTTTTGCATTATTCTCCATTTGCCGTGCTGATTGCACGATATGTGTATTTTCGTTGATATTCCTATAGTGTATACCGTATACCTATTATGGTACTTAAAGCATGCACAATTGTGCTAATGTTGAGAAATTTCCGTTAAAACTTTATTTGTTTTTTAGTTTAGACAAAAGCTCTTCAAATATTATAGTCTCATCCTTGTGAAGGACCCAACTCAAAGAATTTAGCTTTTTTCTATTTACTCTTTTAATTACAGACTTATTATCATGATGATCTTAGTATTTGAATGATGAGTTCAAGTTGTGTGGAAAATGTTTAAACTTTGTTGAACTGTATAAATTTCAGATTGCTGTTTTGATAACGTTAGGTTCGGTTAGTTTTTATTGAGGGGAACCTTGGGAATTGGGCATGGTTGGGAGACAATGAAAGAACTCTTAGCTCATTGGTATAAGCATTCAGTAGCCACTGTAAGACTCCTCAACAGTGTTCCCTTGACACATTTATGACAGGTGACTGAACCTAGAACCCACGCTTTAGACCAAACCTGAGTATAATAATACATATTTCAGTATGAAACATAATTACCTTCGAACAAGACGGTAACTCCAAAAATCTATAAAAATAAAAGTGTTTAAGAGAAAAACAGACTCATGAGCCCACTTAAGTTCTCCGCAGCTTGGTACACATGTTCATTTTACCAATGCCCAGGCTGAGTACGTTGGAAAACGTTATCCGTCCAAGCGTTCACGTGCAACGCTCGAGTAAACGTAAGCTTCAAAAAGACGGGAAAAAATGTTATTATGGAACCCTGTTACTTGTTTTGTTTATTTTTGTTATATTGCAAATTATATGTCACTTGTAAGCTTCAAAAAGACGGGAAAAAATGTTATTATGGAACCCTGTTACTTGTTTTGTTTATTTTTGTTATATCTCAAATTATATGTCACTTGGTTTTATAAATATCGAAAATAAATCGTAGTTAACAATTTATACGTCTTTAGCATTTTATGTGATTTTATCATTTATATTTAATGAAAAATGTTAGGAACTTCGTTCCTACCGGTCCCGCGACACCACACGTATTTTTATCTACATTAATTTTGTACAGTTATTAATAAATCCAGACAAAAATTACTTTTTTACAAGCTTTTATTGAACTTGCAATGTTTGTATGTATGTATTCATGTATGTTCGGGTCAAATCTTGCAACTGAATTTTAAAGCAGTTGTCCTCAACCGATTGAATTGAAATTTCGCTTACACGTTTAGTTTGGATGACAATGCATGGTTTGCTGTAACTTCATTTTAAATTCAATATGGCGGGCAGCCCAAGATGGCGGACTAGTCATTTTTTTAGCACGCCCGTAATATGGGTACCAAATGAAAGGGTTTGCTGAGAAGAATACGAATAAAAGCTTGTTTTGTAAAATATAATTTTTATAATCGACTTATTATTTATGCTAGTTGCCTTCAACCTTTTATTATAAAATTATATTCATATGGAATCGTTCGTTTGGTCGATTAAAACAATATTTCATAGTAATACTGATTTATATCGGGACAAAAAAATTTAAATAAATAGAAAAATTAATGTATTTATGTGTAATGATCTATTACTCTTAGCAATATTTGACTAAATTATTAAAAACACCCATCACTGCATTTTATGCCGAATAGAAATGAACGAGTATATTAACAAATCTTTCTTTATAGAGATTGGAGCGTTTTGGAGGTCATCTAAAAGGAATAACATATATTGGCTTTTCACGTATATTCAAATTTCTTTATTTATCAAAAGGCCATCATCAGCTGCTTTGATGAATAAAGAAGTTTGGATTTACATTGTGGAACTATTTATGTTATTCATTTAATTCTTCTGTCCTCAACTGAGTACGTTATAAGTTATAAGCATTTGATTGGTTTACATGTAATGTTGTTTTATTCATCCGCATCATAATGCTTATCCTGGTTAAATCAATATCCAGCAGGTGTTTTAACTTTATACATCAAGTACTCTTTATTGGCTCAAAAAAATAGAGAACCAAAATAATTGTACCTTGATTAAGTCATTTTTGACCTTACTTAACTGTATATTTTTATAAAAACCAAATTGATTATTTGTCTTTTAATCTTTGCTCTTCGTTTTGACCTTTTCATATAACCTTATTTTCTTCAACCAATATTGTTTTCTTTTAATATTTTTCCCATTAGCTTATTGTTAGATCAATCAAGATGGCCTGTATCCTGTATGAGAGATATCCTTTTGATCGTTCTCTCTTTGAAATATTTTCTCACGAAGATACGTAATTTTCTCTTATCCTCTACCTACAGATTGTTATTGTTCATCTAATTATTTTCTTCTTTGGAATTTCTTCTTCTTTCATTATTTGAAATTCAGGGTTGTTAGATCTGTAGAGGAATTTTTCATTGCTGTACAAATGTGCTTATTGTTTTAAATGTGTTTGTTTTAGACTTTGATATTCAAATTAAATCTTTCGTTTTGTTGGTTAAATCAGTATTATATAACTATTGATATTGTTTGGATACTTTTTATTCCCAAGAATATGCAAATGCGTTTACTCTTTATTGAATTAAGTGCGGCTCCAATTAGATATTTAAATAATTTTTGTTATTACTTCAGAACTATTCCAACAAATTTTGTTAAATTAGGTAAATAAGTAAGGCGTTTAAGTCGTACGTTCTCGCTTCAATAGTAGTGATTAATCCTAATATTTACTATGTTCCTATATAGTGTTTATCTTTATAATATATCAACCTGAAAGCGGCTCTTATTAATTGACCTCAAGCGCGTGCCACCTATAGTCTTTAGACCCTTTAGTCTTTAGACTAGTGTTTAGTCTTTAGACCTTCTTCTTACTGACCTCTTCTTTAGTCTTTAGATCTTTAGTTGTCTATATTGAGAGCCAGCGTGGCCGCGTGGATTAAATTACTTACCACGTCTTCTCGGCCATCACTTAATCATGCGCGGTACTATCGTGGGTTCGATTCCTCGTCGTGACGCTTTAATTTATATGGCTAGCTCACTATTGATCACGTCATACTTGCTTCGGCGGTACAGTGTACAGAGGTATGATGTGTTAAGTGCCTGGGGCTGGAACTCTCTACCATGAAATAGTAAAAAGGGCCTAAGTGATGGCCAAATTGGTAGGTTTGAACTTTGTAGTTCGTCCGACCCGTCTAGTACTAGTACTAGGACCTTACTACTAGTGACGATAGTAACATCAGTTTGAAATTTCTGTGACTATTTTCACAGGACTGAAGATCATATTATCATAATTGCTTAGAATCTTGTAAATAAATACTTAAGAACAAGAAATAGCTTTTTATCGTCATTGTTAAGGTAACAATTATTGGTGACTACAACGTATAAAATAATTTATACAAAAGTCACTTTATCATTGTATACCTATATGACTTAAAACACACTTCCTGTATCAATGTTCAGACAAAGTTCGTTTGCAAAATTAATGACATTAGCCGGTTTTGTAATATTAAATCTGTTAAAAATTGATGATTGAGAGGATCATTAAAATTGCTTCATTAAACTCATTTAACTCTTGGCTAAGCTGAATAGTTTAGAGTTTAGAGGACTAGTCAGTAAAGTGGCCTGATTCCGTCCTAAGGTAATATATGTATGTTCTTTTTAGATCTCAGAATGCCACACAGTACACGCATTCCCTTAAAATATATAGGATATTATGTGTAATCAACCCTACTGAATCCAAGCCGAATCTACTTTTGATATTGGTTTTGCCTTAATTGCACTTTGATATTTACTGTTCGAACTTGATATTTTCTCTCTTTTTATCATCGAAATCCCTGGATAAATCAATCTTTACCTCCATATCTCGGTATTTTATTTCTAACTGTAAAACAGTATTTTCCTTGTTATATTTACCTAATTCCCTAGTTTATTTTTTTTTTTACTGGTTTTACATTTAAGAACAGAAATATTAAGATTTTCATTTGTAAATTAAAAGATAAGTTGGGTATTGTTATATGAATTTTCCTGATATTGTTGATGAAATTATACCTGATCTTTTCTTAATTACATTGAGGATGTGGATGTTAATCTCTATGTATATAGTCTTCTGTCCCGTTCTTTTTCGCTTCCTTTTCGCTGGCTAGATTGCTTCAGGTCCTGGACCCAGGCTGCAGTTAGTTCCTGTGTCTTGCCGACACACTCCTGTTCTACTCCCTCCCTACTTCTTTTAACCCCCGGTTTTCTGTCAGATCCTGTGTTGTAATTTGTTGTAATTCCATCTCTCTGGAGGAAAACGTCACGTATACCTCTCTCTTGTCATTGTCTCTTGTAGTTAGCTAGCTTCAATTCTCTTACAACAGTTTTATATTTCGTTACAGTTGTCCCCCTTTCGTTGCGCTTTTCGTTTTGAGAATTCTGTGAGCTCAAGATTTGTGGTAGTTTTATAAAATTAATTTTAAACCTTTGACGCGTGTGACAAGTGTTCCAGAAAGTCCTTTTATTTTCAAATATTTTGATAATTTTACAATTTTACCTTCTTTTAAATAAACTCAACTATTATAACTATCTCACGAATCCTACATATTACAATTTAAACTATAGGACTCATTTTTTGCTGGTTTATTCTTTGCGTATAATCAGGTATGAATTTAACAAATTTATAACTATTTTTTTTAATCTTTAGTAGCGTAAGTCTCAAAATTATTTGTGAATACCGGAGAATTTGATATTCCAAATAGATAGATATTCTAAAAATCTAATTTTCGCCTTTTATTTATAATTTTATCCTAATTCCGAAAATTATGTTTATTATCCTGAGCCAAGCAAATTATGTTATAATCTCCTTCTTTCGTATTTATACAATAGTAAATAAAATGCCAAAATTCATCTGAATTAAAAATAAAATATGAAAGTAATAAAAAATATTTATGTCCAATTTTAAGTGGAGCTTTTTGTGGCTTAAATGTAATAGTAGAATAATTGGAACCCGAACTTAAAAAGCTAAAATAATATCCCTTTAGTCGTTTTACCCAAGCCTACAACATAGGCGACTTGTTAGCACGCACCACTGCAATCGGATCTGACACTCAGACTGACAGACAGGGAAAATGATAAGACTGGCTTTGGTTTCGTATTATATGAAATGAAAAAGTATCAAAAAATGTTCCAATTCTAATCACTGTATAGTACAGAAGAAATTTACATTATTTGTCTAGGCTCATGGTTATCAACATAGGTTTTCGGATGAAAAAAAAAAAGACTGGGAAAGAGGTTTGGGAAATTTATTCGGAAAATTAAATTCTTTTTATTTTAGAACTGCAGTTCTAACGCTCAAGTAATGTGTAACCCATGAAACCCTTGTTAGTTTATATATAAAATATACATTTGGTATGTCCAAATGTCCAGTGAAATACTCACTTACTTAGTCGGTTCCTCTTCTACCGGTAGGTGTTGAGGATGACCAAAAGGATTACCAGCGTTCCCTATTTTAGGACATGGTCCTTGCTTGTTGGACAGGCGTTCCTCGCTCCGCTAGGGTGGATGTGATGTTATCCATCCAAGTTATCCTTCTTCTTCCCCTAGGTCTTCTTCTTTCACACCGAGCTTCTAAAACTTTTAGGCAATCTCTCCTTGTCCATTCTTTGCAAGTGCCCTAACAGAGTGTAGGAACGGCTGCACTTTTAATTCCAGCCTTATAGTGGTATTTCTAATTCGGTCTCTTCGAGTTTTATCAGCAGCTCTTCTTAAGCTCTTCCATTGAAATATAGGTTTCTTAATTTCAAAGTGAATCTCTTTGTATTTTACCGAGAATAATAAGAACGTGTTGACTGAATAACTGACCTGGAATGTATTCTAGTTCGAGCTTTCGATCGGATACTTTTGACAATACCTTACATTTTTTTGCGTTCGAGGGTGGATATTTGTAGTACTTTACTCCTCACTATGCTGTACAATACCTTTACACTATAACAGTCTTACTAAGTTCCTTAGCTTGTAAACAATATTTCTATTTGCCTTGAAATTGAGTCTATGCTTTTAACTCTGCTGCAGACATTTTTTAGTGTTCCTAAATAAAATGCCAATAAAGTAAATGTAAAGCTATTAGTAAAATGTGTATTGAATGTACATAATTAATATAAAAATACCATTTTAAAAAACTGGTCTTATATTTTCAACATTTTTTTTTTTTTTCTGTATATTCTTTACCATAATGGTTTCTATGTGCAAAATTTGGGTAGATAGAAAGACGGAAAGTAGTTCAAAATTAGGGTAATAGGTGTGCGATGAAACTTACAAAGCAAAGTAATATAAGACCAGTAAAAAGATGGAATAACTCTATTAATGGTCGTTTCTGAGGACGTTAAAACAACCTAAATATGAATCAATAAACTATTTTCATTTTAAATTTGAATTATTTTGACTTGCAAATCTCTATTACTAGATATTTTCTCCGTAATTTTTCGTATCTCTTCATAAAGCAGCAGTTGAGAGTTTGTTCTAGGATCTATTTTTGTCGATTCCATGAAGAGACAGTTTTGGAAACTTTAAACTTCCTTTTATTTTAAAATTATATACCCTGTTAAGATACCCTCATTTATTCCAACCGTGTTTTATTTCCTTTAAATTGGGTGAAAACTGCAACATTTTGAAACCATCCGCTGTTTTATAATGATATAGAATTTCAAATAGTATCAATTTAACATACCTATCAAACTTAGTGTACATAAATCTTTGCAGGTAATAAATGTATTGTTACTTAGTGACGAAATAATAATATACAATAGTCACTCTTTTGAAACCCTTCCCTGTAGTTGCAACATCTATCTGGTTTTTTTTAACATTAATATTCTTTCTACCAATATTGCGCAAAAACTGCTGTGTGTGTTCTTAAAGGATAGTTTATAATAGTTTTATTAATAAATTTACTATTAAATTGAATAGACTTTTTTTGGAAATATGCGAGCACTTTTAAATAAATTAAGCTGTATCTACCATTAAGGCAATTTTGTTTGTTGTTTTTAGCGGTTTTCCTGAACAAAATGTCCTCTCAATAGTATAACACACGAGCAGTGTTAGTGACAAAATGATGAAGGAGGTTTAAAAGAAATATATATTATGTATTTTTCTTCAAAGCTTGACTTCCTTCGCTTTAATTGTTATTCTCCTCTAGTCCTTGCTGCCAATGACCGAATTCTGGTTTGCCATCGATTAGGTAGACTCTAAACTCTAAACGATTAGATTTTTAAATGATCATAGCAGATGTACCTTTTGCTTTTAAGGTATCTATGAGCAGATTACTGTTTTTCTTCAGGTTGGTCGGGTCTTTGCCTTTTGCATGGTGGGCGATCAGGTCTTTGATGGTGCCAGGTAGTGTAGGTCGTCTCGAAGACGACACCCCGCACTCCGTATCTTAACTTCCCACAACAATAATCACCTCCATTGTTTCTTCGCCTTCAAATCTCGATAGTTGCATCCTTTCATACCTATCGGTCCTTGCTCTGTGTGGGTTGCTAGCTGCCTTTGCTACCTTAAATCCAGAAAAATGCTTTAGAGTTATAGAATGCTAGGATATGTATTAATCTTTATTAAATTATTAGTCTATTCCACGCGTGACCTTTCTAAACTATAAGTTAGATCAGCTAATCACACCTCAACGATTTGCTTACCTACGCTTCTAATTAATTTATTGTTTCCTGATATTTTTCTTCTTAATCAACTCATAAAATGATCAATGGTTTGATCATTGTTATAGTAAAATTTCCAATTGTAGGGTCTAAAAGTTAAATTTACTCTCCGGATATAACATATTTTCCAAGATAATAGCGCACAAAGATTAAGTATGGAGGCTTATCACTGTAAAAATTTGCATAATGAGAAAGTTTGTCAGAATTATCTCGGACAATGTTTCATATTAGTATCAAGTCTGATGCATTAAATAAGATTTTTGTATTTAATCATATTGAATGTGTCAAATGTGAAATAATTTAACATATTGACATATTTTTTATTTAACATATTGATATTAGTATTCATGTTTTAAAGCAATAATTACCCGCTTATTTCTAATAATGCTTACTGTAATACGTATGGTTGTAAAATGCGATGTGTCAATATTGCTGCTCTAAACTTGCTAGAACAGTTATCGATACTCGGCAATAGAATAAAAATGAAATCAAGTAAAATAAGCACGTACAATATTTACAGTTTCTCGTTGCTCATTCTAGTGGTAAAATGGGTAAAAACTAATCCGGTTAACAAACGGAATTCAGTAGTCAGTAGTAATTATCAATAGTTGTTTTCGAAAAAGATACACTTATTTTAAAAACACTTCATGATTGGAAAGGCCAAAACTCAGTGATCCAAATTTTATTTTTTATTTTTATTGTAGATCAATGACTTCAGATGTTTAATTTTCAACCACTTTAAATTTGCCATCAATAGTAATAAAATGTCTCACAGTAGAAAAGATCAGTTTACTGACAAAACTGATCTTTTTTACTGCAACATATATAGCTGTTTTAACATTTTGACCGTGTATGGGGCTGTTTGATGATTGCGCTAACATGATGTTTGACGTGTATGGCCTAAATATGCCCAACATCAGATCCGCACAAACATCATATTTGCGCAAAATGTTTGATCGTGTGTGGGGACATTTATAGGTATTCCTTGGAGTAGTACACATCCTGTGGTGTTATTAGAGGGTCATTATCCCTTAGCACTTGACTTCTCTCGGTCAGGTCTAACTTTCTATTTCTTTTCATTCTGCGGTGGAGTTCCGCAGGAGTCTCCACCCAGTGGTGGCCCCTATTTCCCCTACTCCGGTCTCGATCGTCTATCTGATCTTGTCCAGCAAGTGGGAGGTGAAATTAATCTCGGACACTCACCCCTCGCGATTCAACATTCTACCCATACAAGGTGTAACACTTTTCCCTTTTCGAGCAGAAGTCTAATCACATTCGTCAGTCTTAGCAATATCTCACCTTAGGAGTAACTGGTTCCTTTACCCTCAATATACTTGTGAGAGTTGCATTCAAGCTTGTTCGGATGGTAACAGTAAAATGAAACCTTGACCTCTTTTTAAAATTACATTACTGTTATCTTTTTTTAACGCTTATTTATTATCTAGTCGTTTATACATTTGTTTACTTTGCTTCATAAAAAAAAACTAATACCTTCTTTCAAAACTAAACAATATCTTTCCATAAAAGTGCAGCAGTCTCATGGCAGCCTACTATGGTTTATACTACTCTACTACACCATATACTGCTACCTTAGTAGTACCTTATACATTTACAGGTTATTATAATTAAAAGTATAGGATTTGTTAGTGTGCTAGCAATCTATTCTAAATTTAGATTGATATTAAGTACCAAGATGGAATAAAATAAATTACGAAACAAATTAGCGTAATTATACTACATTCAAATATATTATGTATACATCATATAAGTGATCACTCTTATTTATACTATCAATAAGAATTACATACAAGGAAACAAACCTTACTACTTACCACACATTGATATTGAATTACATCATGCTCATACCTAGTAAATAGTGCTGTATTTATCTTAAAAGCCCTTTGAGTATAAATCGTTGTACAGTCCTAACGACCTATCCTAAAAAAAACAGGGTAAAATTAAATACATTTTACAATAAAAGGCTGTAATAGCTATTTACGTACCTAGAGCAGTAAGGGTGTTATTACAGGCCGAGGGCGAAGTTTGAAAGCACGAATACGTTTAACTCCCGAGGCCTGTCATGTCGCTTCGTGGTGTGTACACTATTTTATCGCCCACCACATGTAAACTAATTACTAAACATGCAAACTATTTTGCCGTTATCTTCAAAACAATAAAAAAAGCTTATTAAGGTTACATAAGTATACCAAAACAAACCGCAGTTATAAAATATTGTTTGTTACTAATTGAACAGCTGACGCTGAGAACTACTAGCGCTTCCTGCTCGCCGCGGCCAGGAAGCGGCCGCTTCTCGAACTAGCAGCTCTGTAAAGATAAAGCATGTATTTTTACAGGTCCCAGGGCTGTAAAATGGAACATTACCGGCCGCTCAGGATAGGAATATTTACAAGTCGTGGGCGTGGGCGATAAAAGCATAAAACAATTAAAATATACGAAATAGGAGCAAGGAAGCTATGTGCCACACAAATTGACAGACTATTTTATATAAACGCGCTCTTTCTTGTTTCTATATTACAACAACAATTATTACAAACACATTCAAGCTATATATTAAAAAATCAAGGAGTCCCTAACATGTACCATCCAAATTATTATTTTTTTATATATATTTGTTTGCGCCCCGAATTACTTTTATTTTATATAATGTATTTTTTCCTTTCTTAAATTTTACTTTTTACTTATACTTCATTGTGTCAAGATTCATATTTCATTTTTTTTATTCTCTTTCATTCAATGCTTTATTTTTGCCCTTGCTTTTATTTGGTACATTTTTTATAATATATTCCTCTATTTCAGAATCCATTGTTTTGGTATTACTTTTTCTCTTAACCATTTCAGTTTCATATTTTGTGAAGGAACGTTTCATTTAAAGTATTTTTTTCGTGAACATTATTCAAACCTTGGATTATTATTATTTTTAATAATTTATTTCCTATAGTTTTGGTGACATGTCCCTATCTTAACCGCTTCTCAAAAGTTTTATTTTACTATTATTATAATAGCATACTTTTATTACACTATTACTCTTATTATAATAGCATAACTTCAAAGCACGTACTTTGAATTGCAAATCCTTTTTTTCGAAAAGATATTTGTTTTGGGTTTGATTTTCAAAAAACCGTAATGGCCTAAGCTTTTTTAACGATGAAATATGAACAATCTGCTCCCAATAAATAATAAATAAATAAAAACCAAGCAGTTGTTTAGGTAGGACTATAAATAGGAAAATTTTAAGGATACACAATATATATATTACTTCTTCTTTCTTTTTACACCACAAATGACGCAGTTTAAGTATCAAATTTTTGTGTTGGGTATATCCTGAGATACGGGTGCATTTACAACCTCCAGACAGACTGACAAGCAAACGTAAGAAATTTTAAGTGTCGGTTTTGCCTACGGACCCAATGAATGGAAGTATAAACACGAACAATACTTTTGTTACTAAAGTTTTATTTTTTTTTTTATCAAACATCAGACAATAAAGATGTACATTGTTTATATCTTTCTCCAACGTGTAACTATTTTTAACTATTCAGTAGCTATTAAAAAGTGAGTGTCTAGTTCTTCTAATTATGCTTTCCCTATTATTATGATGTGTAAATTTAGCCAAGTGAAGTACCTCTATTTAATAAAGAAAAATTAAAAATAAAAACTCTTAATCAAGACAGTATTGTCTACTTTCCCCTAAGCCTACGATGAAAAGGAAAGAAAATATCCATATTGTAATTTTTTTAAAAAAAAAACTATGGAGCAATTTAACAAACGTGCCTTGAATAATAATCAACTTTAACAACGTTGAAGGCTTGCTTTTAAGGTTTGAAACATTTTAAAGACAATAACACACCATCATTATGCATTTTTATCGTGTTAAAGTTTTTTTTTCTTACTTTTTAATTATTGATGTTTTTAGTCATGGTTGTCCTTTTTTGTTTAGAATTTTTCTTAGTTAAATAAATATTTAATAATTTAATTGTCATAATTACTATCTTAAACACTTACGTCACTAATTGTTCCTACAATTTTAACAATTAATACGGTACAGCGAGTGTGTTTTTTACTTGAACTGAACCAAAAAATCGTATCTCTTTAAGAAGGTTCTCGTAAATATAGACGAACTTCTAACCAGACTGATATAACACTGGCGCTGCTCTCCTCGTGGCTGAAACTGTAATTAATTATGCACCTCACATAACTGTTACTCATTGAGGTTAGTTCTTTCTTAGTCCACGAGATCTAAAAACCCATTATAAAACATTAGAATCAGCTGATAACCTCGTTCTTTCACTTAGAATTAAATTCTTTTTGCTCTACTGTCTTATTTCACATTATTATTTTTTTTTTTCCTGTATTAAAAACTTTATTTGTATGTGAATTATAATGTAATAATTTTAAATAATCTGCTAATTTGGTGACCCATAGCGCTCCTCAATGGACAAATAGTCACATGAGTATAAAATAAAGTATAATGATAATGACATTTCAAAAAAAGTAAATATATTCACGTCCTACTAATTTTATCTATTCTTAAGTCTATCTATAAGTTTACTATAAATGTTAGAAGATCAATAAATGACTTATTTATTTTCAAATTTTCACTTAAAACTTGTCAGCATTAAACATTATGTGATATCCGCACAGGGAAAGGAAAGTTTTTTTTTTGTTTGGATCTGTTTTAATTTCTATAAGAGGTTTAAATTGGGACCATCTTTGGGCTACTCTTGAAGATATTTGCGTTTAAAAGAGGAAGCAATGAGTGAAATTTATATTGGACCATCTGGATAATTTTGATGTACCGTACAAACATCTAATAATTCCCCCGGAAAATAGTCAAGATACATTAAGTTATTACTTCCATTAAGGTGGGTTTTCCAAGGTTTATTTATAGATTACTAATTCCTAATTCCAAGTTTTATTTGTAGATTAATAATTCCGGTTACAAACTAAATCTGTGCATTGTTTAAACTATTATTTAAAAGATCCGTACCCATACCGTATTCGAACTCTTGATAATTGATCATCAACTGATAAATTTACTATTGATGTGCATAAAGGTCTGTATTCATTACTTTATTGATAATTAATTTTCAGTAAAGTGATTTGTATTGCATCTGAAGTAAAGTTACCCTTTTAAAGTATGATTTTCAATTTAAACTACCGTTTTCTTAGACTTTGAAAAAATATTCTTATTATTTGAACTAGAACTTTGTAATTGTGGCCGCATATACGTACTGAATAAAGCTTAAGAAGTAAATTGATCACCTTGTTAAACTCTGCTTAAACATCTCTGAATTTGTTTCTATAATTTAACGTATGTACTAAACAGTTTTTTGATCCAGTTCATCTTATAATATTTTTATGTAAGAGAACTTCTGCAGTAGTTATTTTATGTTTTAGCATTCAAATAAGTTATTGTAGGTTTTTTAACTCTCTATACTATTTCCACTTTTTCTATTAAATCAACTTTATTTTACAATAATGATTCCAACGAAATGGTTTAAAATTGAATATTAATTTAATTTTCTTACGCTGTTTCCGCCCATTATGTAATTTTACTGTTCTAGTCTACTGTCTGCATATTATTATTATCTATTTAAATGTTTATTTTTTTAAAACAATATAACATAACTTCCATATTTTCTCAATGTAAAAGCAAATGGGATAATGTAGATTCTATTTTAGTACACAAGTAATTCCACTATTGCATTATTCGCGTTTTTTTCCCGCCTGGCAAGGGCTAAGGAAAGCTATTAAAGTTCATTATTTGGACGGAGCTGAGTCGGATAGACAGTTTAGTGAACTACTTGGCACCAGATGGCATGTCTTTTTCACTCTTTCAGAGTCTTTATCGGTTTCAAAGTGTATTTAGACTTGACACCGCTCTCTATCTCTCGTTGTCAACACATGTTATGTTTTAGGGAACAGTCCTTGTAGAACATGCCCTACATTTTCAATCCCTGAATGGAAGAAAAAGGAGTCTTCCCTTACCGCATATTTGTACGTTCCCTTATGGCTTTGAAAGTTAATAAACTCTTTCTTTTCGGTTTCCGACCCTTCTTACGTTCTTTGGTACTTTACTTGTCTCTTTTTGTGTCGTTTGTTTTTCTACACATTAACTTTTACAACTTGTTCCTGTAATAAGTTCGTTCACAAATCTTACTTTTAAGGTACTTAAAATATCTATGTTTATCTGTATAAATATTTTTAAAAAAGTTATATATTTTTTCTTTAACTTTTCTATATATAGTATCAATAGGACTCTATTTTACATTAAGATTAATCTTTCATTAAGTATTCTGGATAAATCAAGCTTTTCTTGCCAAATTTCATAACCTGATAACATCGTATAAACATGTGTCCGGTTCTGGACAGGTTACGAGTTTTGTAAACTTTTATTTTTTTAGACATTAACCACTTCTTTCTTATTAAATACCTTAGATACGCCAAAAACTAACCAAGATTAAAAGATCCGCAGTTTTCATCGTTCAAAAAGTCATTACAATATCCATGAATCGGCCCAGCCTAGGAGCCAATTATCAATTTCTAATTAACAGTAGAATTGAGGAGCAATGTGTGCATTACTACTAGAGAGCCAATAGTAAAAATGGGAATATCACGAGGTATTATTGTTTCAAGCCCAAAATATTATATAAACATTTACTCTGAAGATATTTATATCTAATACATTTTTAAGTACTCATTTCTAAATATAATATATTATTTATTATTATGTATGTATATTATTATGTAGGTAGTGAGTAAAATGCAAAGAAAACATTTTATCAGAATATTATCATAAATTGTAATACAAATAATGTAATTCAAACCTGCTATGATCATGTTTGTATGGGTTATCAGAATATTGATAATGAGTCATTACTACAATATTCACGTTTGTAGTTTTGACAGTAATTTATATTTACTTGATTAAGTTCTTCGAAAAAAGTTAGCATATTCATCCAAACATAATTTTTGGTCGTTTATTAATGTTTCTAATACCGAGAAGGACATATTGGATTTAGCTAATCTCCAATCTCCATTCCTCTATAACTTATTTGTTTAATATTTTTTTGTGAAGCTTTTCTAATTTTTATTTCGACCAAAGGCTCATATTAGTTCTTTTTTAGCATTTATATTGTGTTTCACCTACCAATATTTTATAAGTTTTTGTGTGCACCTGCTTGATCCAGTTCCACTTTTACTCCTAATGTATCAAATGAGGCACTTATTATTCATACTGTAACTTTTTAAGTAACTTATTATAATATATATATATCTGCTTAAACATTTCTGACTTTGTTTCTATAATNGAATTCAGTTATAAAGTTTTAGAAAATAAGATGTATTAGGATAAATATATTTTCATCTGTAATTTCTTCTTATCCCTGGTGGAGTCTCTTCACATTTCATCCTCTCCATACGTATTCCTTAGCATATATTTTACTTGTTATACCTCTTCTTTTGAAAGCTTTCTCCGCATCTCCTCTCTCCTTTCTCGGCCTTTAGAATTCGTAAGGAATTTACAAAGGACGTCTCTTTCTACCCTTTTCTGCATTATTCTTTAGCTTCCCTCTATGATGAAGACTAGATAAAGTTGAAGTATTTGAGCATCTTTTCTCCTTGAATAAACTTAAATTACAACTCTTTCCGTTTCACGTATCTTAACTGCAACTCATATCTCTACCTCTTTCATTTTTCCGTTTTTTTGTTTTATATAAGAAATCTTATTATTCTTTTTTTATTAAATCAAATTTTATTATTTGAATGAATAATGTAATTTTCATGTAGAAAATGTTTAAATAATATAATTGTTTTAAAAAATGATTTTAATATCTGTAATATATTATTTGTATCTAAAACTGCAATTCGAACATGCTGAATTAAAAACCGAGAAATTTTTATTAAAAAAAAAAATCGTAAATGTTAATACACCCTTAAAATGTGAGTTATCGCTGTAATTACCGTGTGATTGTTTCCCTAATAACTGTAGTGTTGGTTTATTCCAGTTAGTGAGCTGTTAGAACAAGCCGTTACTTGCCCGAACTGACCGCTTACACTGTCCGCTAGAATTTTTTTATCCATAACATGTTCTTTATTAGTTGACCGCAATACATTAACGCTTTCATTACAAGGAACCGTTTGGAAATGTGCGTAACTATCTACGCTATTAGATTAAGTAATAGAGCGTGTTGGGTAATCTTTATATTACTTTATATATTTCATCACAAATAGGTGTATCATTGTTATTTGTTTATATTAGTGTCATGTCCGTTATAATTTGTTTTCAAGTAATAAATGTATTTCTGTTTGGTTCAAAGTATAGTTGTCTTTTTATTGAAGTTATTGAATAACTTGTTCATTGAACATTGAACATTGTTACTCTAAATTTATTAAGTATTATTATTTCTTATATAAGGAGTTAATTTATTTTAATGAAATGTGTTTCTCCATCAGAGTATGCTAATACTACTTAGAAAGGGAAACAGTTATTTAAATTGAGAAATTAATTTCAGCATTTTGGTTTTAGTTACTTTCCTAGTCTGCTGAGGTAAGAAAGTTCTGCAATTCAAAGATATCCCTCGGGAATAGAAGTGTAAGCCAATTTCGAAAATCTTCCCACAGGTATAATGTTGAAATCACTGGGTTTGTCTTAGTTTGGTCCAATTCCAAGGTTCGTTTGTTCTATGTGTCTGTCGTTCAAGGTTCTATACCTATATCTTCTTCTATCTTTTTATTTTTATCATCCTCCTTTTCTGTTATTCTTTTTTAGCCTGTAGCCTGACCTCGACTGCACGGTTTTATATCGATCTCTGGTCCTAATGTCCTCCTATATTTCTCAAGTCTTCTTGTCTTTTAAGACGTGGGAAGGTACTAAAGTTTTATTTGTCTTGGCGTGTTTTGTTTTCTACCGCATACTGTAAAGCTACATATTTTAATACCACATCTTTCCGAGAAAAGACAACGCCTAGTTGCATCCTTTAGCACTTTTGGTGAGATCTTTACTCTTGAAACGTGACAGACCTGGAAAAACAAGAAATTTTTAAAAAGAAGTATGTTTTTTTACCATGATACGTGACATACAACAATTACAATGTTTTATTCAAATATGATGATCATTTTATATCTAATATGTTATATTTAATAAGAGGGAAAAGTGCTTACAGAATATATTTATTGAATACGCTATTATTATACGCTATTATTATTTGAAACAAATTTAATAAGATCAAGAGATCATCTCCTCGAACATATTTAATCTTAATAAAATTTCAATGTTTTGCGCCGGGATCAACAACCAACGCCCATCAACAGAAGACGATCCGGTACAGAAGACCTAGAACTTTATTCAATATACTCTCTTTTATAATATGCTAAATAATAAAACTTGAGATATCACTATTACCTCTGGGTAATTGTGTTTTATGAATCACTAATGATGTCGTAGTCTTAATCCCCGAGAGAAAGTCTGACAAATATATTTTTATGGCACCAATGTTTGGACGTTTATCGTCTCCATCAAGCATTCAAATATTTGCGCCCAATCCATGGACATGATTATCAATCATGCCGTGCTTTCCTTCACGATCAAGAAAAAGGAAAGTCTGTTGGGAAAGAACGACAGTGGATGGGGCGCTATTTTCATTCAATCTTATTATTTGTTATTGGATTTTAAAAATTCTAATGAAGTGCTATTTTTATTCTTTAAAATTAAATGACGAATTCGCTGAAAGTGCAAGAATACTTCTTCAAATTTCATGGGGACTTTCGTTCCATTGTGAATCTAAAGCGATATTACGCTGAAAGAACTCAGCCTGTATATTGATGGAAGAATCGCGGTTGATCAACTTTTACTTAATTTAAAATTCAGACGTTTAGCGCATTAAAAATAGTCAGACGTAAAAATTTTAAGGTTCTTTAATTTTTCACGCAAGAAAGCTTGTCTTAGTCACTACTTCATAAGGTTTTTGCGTCAAAATACTGTTTATTTTAATTACTTGCACGATAAAATCTTCAAAAGTAATAGAGGGCATAGACTCCCATAATTTTGGACTTAAAATTAATTTCTCTTTTTTGCCCTATTACATCCTATAGTACCCCTCCCCTTCGTTATAATTTGGTGTCCTCATATCTTAGGTTTTGCACCTTTACTGGGCTCATAAATTAAAAGCATATATATATATGTATATTAGTTAATGTAACGTAAGGAGCTTATTGTTATTGGCCAGTGTAAACATAATAATGTAAAGTAAGCTCGTGGGATTTGACGTTACTATGACCTAAGAGACAGTGTAGGAATGATGGTTATGAGTCACTACTTACCGTTATGGTTCTTCACCGCATTCTTACATAAGCAATCTTATCATTATAAGTATTATATATACATAATATTCTTTATGTTTTGACTGGGTTCTAACGCCTTCAGACATGTTTTAACCTGTTTACAGATACTTTAAGTAGAAACTTAAAAAAAAGTATTAATTTGTTGTTCTGGAGTGACTTTTCTGACATTATTAAATTATAGTTTAAGCTTATACCGTTAAATACCTGCATATCTATTTTATTGACGATAGGATCAAAATTAAGATGGATTAATAAATTTATAGTTCGCTTACTAAAACAAAAATATTCTTTCCCTGTTAATTTAAAACGTAGAATAATTTTAGGGTTTTAAAGATCCTTCTCGAAGCCCTTATGCCGTGGGTGATGTGTCTGTCTGTCCGTAGGTCCCAAACCGTTTTGGGTAAACAGTTGTAATTTAAATCACTGGCGTAACTTTTTGACTCACACAAAGGAAAAATACAGAAAAGTTAAACATTTAACAACTCAAATATATATATATTTTTTTAATTTTTGAATGGGTATCAAATAGCTCTTGAAGAGTATATAATATTAGTATGTAATTGATTTTAATAATTATAATAATTTTTTTTAGTACTCTTAATCTCTAGTTAACTAATATTATAAAATAACTATAATCTTGAAAGGTAAATATATTTTCAAATATCACCCCCCCCCCCACCCCAAAA
>KZ651351.1:104719-116531 GCA_001010745.2 Gerris buenoi
CCCCCCCCCCCAACCCAAAAGAAAAGTATATTAATTAAACATGAATGTCGATATTGAAAAAAAAATCCTGCGGATAATTTCTGATAAATTACATTTAAATTAAAAATATAGTAGTTAAAAGATTAAATGCATTCGGCCTCTGAATTAGCAAATCCCTTCAACATCCGAGCTACAGCGAATGATTTGTTTTTCAAAGATTGGAATTGATGGAAGTTTTATTTTCGATTCCCTTTTTTTTTAGATTATAATTTGAATATCAATTAATCATTTGTAATCAATTGTAAAATATTTCAAAGCATTGCTATGAAACTATAATTTAGAAAGGTATAACAAAATAATATGAATTATTCAATATTATTTTTTTTTAGAAATGTATACGTTTTTCTTTTTATTTAAATTTAGAGGGCCTTAGATTTTTTTTTAAAAAAAAAAAGTATATTAATAAACAAACAGATTTTTTTTTAATACGATTTATTTTAATTGTATACCCTTTCCTTTGTATAGTTCATGAATAGTTTGTTTTCAGATGAACTGCTTTTATAAAAATAAATTGTGAAACAGGTGTCCTAAGAATATTTTAGTAGATTATTTTGTATTCAAGATATTTCATTCATACAACTCCATATTTATTTTCAAAATTGTCTTTTTCTCAATACATCCTCTACAGTCTGTATACATATATATAAAAAACCTAAAAAAAATTCAATATTTATTTATATTTCCAGCCCTTTTCTGGAGTTTATAAATATTGCAAAACACTATATTTATTTTTTGCCCCATTTATTTGTTTGACTTTTCCACAATTTATCCTAATAAAAAATGTATTCGGGTTGTTCCGACCTTACAATTTTTCCTCTTTTTTAGTGAGAGACGAGGGGATGAAGGTCTAAGTCATAATTTATTTTATATTTTTCTGTCCTGGTAAAGGGGGGGGGGGGTACAAAAAAGGTGGAAGAAATGCGAGTTGAATGTCCCCAGAATTTTATTATCTTTACATTTTACTTTTCTGCGACTGCCTTCACCTCTTATTCATATTTAATAGTTTAAACATTTTTAGAACCAATTAGTGTTATCTTTACGACTCATGTTTCCCTTTAGCTTTATTTTGAATTATTAAAATAGCTTTTTTGTGACTTTAGTGTTTGATATTTTTTCCTTTGCTTTATTTCACCTTTCAGAAAATATCTTCCTCTGATATAATTTTATCCGATTTTAATTATATTAAAGCAGTTCTGAGTTTTACATTTGATTAAATTAAATTTGAAGTCCCACCTATTGGAATTGGAAAACAACAATAACATTTTATAAATATTACTTTTGTATAAATTCTAGAAAATAATTTTCTTTTATATAGTTATAACTTAACTTTATATAGTAACTTTCTTGCATATTAGAGAAGTTTGATGATATTCCCTAGTCTTAAATTAGATTTAAAATTTGACATAGGTATCTGAATTATTACATTTATGATATATTCATTGTATTTTGCTTGTTTTAGAGTAGTTCATTGTTATTAAATATGGAATTTATGTCTTCTACTTGAAAGAGGAATACTCGAATATACCGGTGTGTGCATAATTAAATTTAAAGTATCCAAGTAAATTTAAGGATCCTTTGTGTCGGATTCATTGTTGACTCTGGTGGCTTTTGTTTGATCTGGGACCATAAATCTTATTCACTCTAAGATACATTGTGTTGGACTCATTGCGGCATGTTTTGTGTTTTGTTGTGTTTTGAGTCCAGCTTAAATCCCAGATAAGTCTGCGACAATGAATCCTGATCACCCCGGGATTTACTGTGTCGGATTCATTGTCACAGGTTGATTCAGCAAGGTCTAGGACCATGAATCGTTATCACACTGGGATTCATTGTGTCGGATTCAATGTCGTAGGTTGATTCGGCAAGGTCTAGGACCATGAATCGTTATCACACTGGGATTCTTTATGTCGGATTCATTGTCGCATGTTTGAGTCCAGCTTATATCCCAGATAAGTCTGCGACAATGAATCCTGATCATACTGGGATTTACTGTGTCGGATTCATTGTTAGAATCCTGTTTACATCTCAGATGAGTCTGAGACAATGAATCGTGATCATCTGAGATTCTTTGTTTGAATTAAATGTTGCAAGAGTTCGGCTGAGTCTGGGACCACAAATCTTGTACACACTGGGATCTTACACAACGGGACTAACCCTGTGACAATAAGTCCTAATAAATCCCAGAGTGTACTAGGTTTAAAATCTTATAAATCTGACATAATAACAATTATACAACTTAGCTTGTATCATTTAGAAAGTAATTTATTGTTAATTTAAATTTAATGAAAGTCAGATTAGATTTTTTTTTATCCCATTAGCTAAGAAATATATGACATTATCACATTATAAGGCCTAACATGTTCCTTTTTTTTATAAATAGAAAGAGAAAAGATCTTTAAACAATGATGTATTTTAAAATGTTATTCTTAAGACTGCTAAATCAAGCTCTGAAATTAAAAGAAAGATTTTATGCAAATAAGAAGCTTTCTTTGGAAAATCTAGTTTCTGAGATAATAATGCTTATAGATGCAGCAGAATTGTGACGCTGACGTGAAAATATCATATGTATGAGAAATTAAATCAGAGTAGTCACGGACAGATTAATGTTTACTTAATTAATAATTTTTTGTTTGTTTGTTTCAGGTATGCTTCATTAGATAGAGATTTCTTTTGTGAGTAAATATTTTTTTAATTTGTTTTAATTGTCAAAATATGATCAATATGTTAGGTATTAAATTTGTTCTCTTAGGTAATATACAATTTGTTTAATGACCTTTAAGAAACGTTGTCACAAAATCATTGTTCCTTTATAAACTCTCAAGTGCTCATAGGGGTAAATAAAAAACTCTTTTATTAGGTAATATTTCGTCCCCTTATTTCGGAACATCTTCTAACCTTGTTAGTAGTCTAAGTTGATAACAATTGTTCCTTCTTTCTAATGATAATGTAGCATATTGGTATCTACAGACAATTATATATTTTTTTATACAATTGTTGTTTCTTGAAACTAACTTTAATGAGATTGAATTATTTACTAACTATTAAGCTGAAGTGCTCGAAATGCGCAGTTTTGTTTTATGCCGTATTAAACTCGGAATATAAAAACTTTCTCCAACTTGAAAAATCCACTTCTATTTTCTAGTTTCAATTGTCACCAGTAGGGTACTGTCGTGGGATAGGTTGAAGTGTCTTTAATACTTGATATGCTCCCTTGCCTTTTTGTGGTCCTTTTTTTTGCTCCCATTTTCCCTTTAGACCACGTAGAATTGTTTTTTTTGGTTGTTTTCGTCTTAAATTTTTCTTACACGAGGATTACCACAGAGGTCGAAGTATCCCAGGCCGAGAAATGTGATTAAATATTCAGAAGGCTTCTCTTCTTTCGTTACATCTTCTACCACTGGAAAAAACTCCTTCGAACCGAAAACACTGGCACCATCTCAGGGGAACTGCTTCCCTCGTGTTTGTAAAAACTGTAAGCAAGGTTGTAGGGATATGGAAAGGTTTTAAGGTTATTGAAATAAGAAAGGAAAAGTTAAATTTCTCTAAGAAATGAAGTTTTTATAGTTTCAATCTCATATTTTTCATTAAATTTATGTTTTTAGGGTCCGTAGGCAAAAATTTCAATCAATATACATCCTATAGCTTGTCTGAATTACTTTAACGCACCTGATCTCCGAATGTACGTTACTAAAAAATTTGAAACTCTGCAGCTATTCGCTACATGTAATAATCCAAACACAGGAAAATTATAGGGATTCCCCTAGAAATCACCCCTTAATAACAAGGGGTTGAAGTTTAAATGTTAAATTTTTTTAATGGAAATCCACCATGTATGTATCCACCTAGTATGCGTGAGAAAAAATATTTTTCCCAAAATTTTTAAAATTTATTATCTTGGAAACGGTTTGGGCTAAGGTCATTAAATTTAAGCACGAACGCTTAAATTATCTAACGCTTAAATATTTTTAGAAATAAAATGCTGTTTAAGCGTGTGTGAGATTGTTTAGATTAAACCAAACTTAGTTAACCTAAACAGGTCTACCTAGAAAAAGTATGTCTTGAAACAAATTACTTATTTTGTATTATAGTTTTGCTTTCGAGTTTATCGAAGACAACGAAACCAATATGATCTGAACCATCTAACCAGTGCTGAAGTAAATATTTTCTAAAACTATAGGTATGTATAAAATTAAAGTTTTGTCTGTTAGGGTGTGTCTGCCGCCACCAGTCCGATTTTTTTGCCGCAGAAACTGTAATGTTTCGCAGAGGTGTACGTTAACATGTTGCGCATGTTGTAGGCTTAGTTTCATCGAGAAATATTGAATAGAACCAAAGTTATTAACAATTTTATAAAATAACTTTTGTTCGATTATTGAACTAAAATCATATTTATTTTAATAGTGTCGTGATGGATCCTTGTAGGGTAATAAATTAAATAAACTAACGTTTACGTGGCGACGTTTCGGCTTAGCCAGCCATTTTCAAGCCTAGAAAATATATATTTTAAAAAACATTAGATGGACGACGTAACATATTAACTACAACAATGAATAAAATCAACTTCACTACAATACCTGTTGTGTGATTTAGTGAGGATCGTTACATGAATTTGAAAACTAAACGGTAAGTAAAATTAGAATGGTATCATTTTTTCGTCAACTATCAATACTCGGTATCAAATCTCCTCACTACCATAACGCACTCTAGTGCGTTATGTTATGTTTATTCTTACCGTTTAGTTTTCAGTCAAGTTGCGTTTATTCATTGTTGTAGTTAATATGTTACGTCGTCCATCTAATGTTTTTTAAAATATATATTTTCTAGGCTTGAAAATGGCTGGCTAAGCCGCAACGTCGCCACGTAAACGTTAGTTTATTTAATTTATTACCCTACAAGGATCCATCACGACACTATTAAAATAATACAAAGGGTACCTTTTGGATTGGATTATATCATATTTATTCTTATTAGATCATTATTTAAATGATACACTTTTTTATTATTTAATTTAACTAATAATTGTTGTTGGTTTACGTTTGTACTTAGAGTTATTTTTTGTTTTTATGTTGGTAACACTCTCAGGTAGTAAATCAGCTGTATGTTTCTCCAGATTGCCACGCTAGTTCTTTGCTTTTATCCGTAAACATCGTTTGTTTTAATAGTTTCTCTACAATTATTTCAAAAGATACTTTTGAAATAATACTTGTGGTTTAATAGTAAATCATTTATTGATATTAGTGCTTTTTGTACTCGTTAAAGTAGAGAGTTTTAAACGAATATTAAAAACAATAATAATCAATTATTTAAAATGCTGTTGTGTTTTGTATAATTTATTTCCTTCTTGTGAGCCGTGATCTTGATAGTTTATTGGAATTATACGTGGTTTGTTTATTTTTAAACAAACGATTCTTGTTACAAGTAATTGCTTGTATTTTTCTTTTTCGGGATGAAGATTTCTTTTTATTGTAAACTTAAGGAGGATATTGCCTGTTTTATTTTTACTGGGATTGATTCGCATGTGTGTACAATTTTAAAAGGTAAGTGAACGTATAACTAAGCCTAGCTCTTCAATTAATTGATTAGGGTTTATCCTAAAAGCTTTTTTTTTTTTTTAAGCTTTTTATAACTTCAGTAATCAGAAGACGTTCATTAATGATAAGACGTTATCAGAATCTGTTATACTTACAGCGTGTAACAGAATATTAGTACGAAATTTTGATTTATTTTATTACAGTCTTCCTTTGAAGAAGAGAGGTTTCAACTGACAGGTTAATCATACGATGGTTTTCCCGTGTTTTCTATCTGATTTATTATGTATTTAATTAAATACTATTTCTCTATTAGCATTTGTAATAGAAGTTATCAACAAGTTTTGGAGAATGAGTTAAGTTAGTTTAAGATTTTGTTTCTTTATCGAGTAAAACTTTGTCCTGCAAAAACAACACACGTTTTTTGCTGTCCACTTTCAACCTTTTAAACATCTTAGCCGTTTTATAGATCTAACAATCACTTAAGTTGTAGAATCACTTATAGAATAACGAAAGATTATTAAACTTGTGTTTTTACAAGGCTGTGTTTTAACTTTCTCATCCGTAATTAGTATGTTCTCATTAGTTGTTTGTACGTTCCTTATACGTAGTTTGTATTCTACGCTATGCTACGTATACCGTAGAAAGTATGTGATGGAATAGTTGTTTCTTTAATTGTCATAATGTGTGTATAGTCTCTGCGGGGCGTGGAGCCTAGGGAACAAATTTCGATAAGATGTTGTATACTTTTAAGTCTTACTGAAATTTAAAATATAATCTTGTGGAAATTAATAATTAAACTTACTATTTCACAGTTATTTGTAATTAAGATAAAAAATAACTGTGAAATGATTATAAGGAATAAAAAGCCAAGGGCCCAATATTAATTTGATTTCATTATGTATTCAAGGAGAGATATTTTAGTCGGTTTATATCATAACAGTATAACGGAAATTTCTATTCATTTGTCAAATTCCTTATCGTTGGGGAATTTAAGAATATAGAAGGGTGCGAACACCCTCTAAAATTAGAGCAACTATAAAATATCGAGAGGGGCTTGAAAAAAAATGGGAATCAATGGAGCGATAAAAATAAGATCGGAACTCCAATCGGATTCTACGGAATCAATACATCGTGAAGATTTTACTTTTTAAATCACTTTTATTTTATTGCTTAGGGGAAATCTTTTAAATTTTTCTTTCTCCTTTTTTTTATCTTCAATCAGTTTGCATTAAATCAAGTTATGATGTGATTTTAAGGTTTCCCAGTAGGAAATTGAATCAGGTTAGCCAATTTATGCAAAATGGAAAATGCAACTTTTGAAAGAAAAATAAATAGAATTTTATAAACTTTCTTCTTACGTATTTTTTAAGCGTTTCTTTGGGATTTTTTTTGTAGTTATTAGTAAGTTAACACTAGTGATACACTATTTTATATGTATAAGATTTTCTTATCCTATTGATCTTTAGGGGTGAAAAAGTTGACGGTAACATTAGATTTTCTTATCCTTTAGGGATGAAAAAGTTGNCCAGGATATCGAATATGAAAGCCAAAATCATAAATTAAAAACTATCACTGACACTCCTCAATATTCCATTGCATTGAAATCTAGACGTATAATTTCTTTATTATGAATGGCACTTAATCTTTATGGAGCTAAAACCCTTATTTCTATTTGCCTAGGACACTGTTCACTTCGGAGGGAATTTATCTCACCGTTTAGGAAATACTGATATTTGTACTGTTATATATTTGACTTCTTTATTTTTGACTTCTACTATCATCGTGAGTTAACTCGCAGTTTTTTTTTTTTTTTTTTTTATTAAAAAAAGTAGTTAAATAATGATATCTTACCACTGTACAAACTTAACACCTTCTGGAAATTATACCCTTTTTATCTTCTTAACATTCTGCAATATTCCATTATATTCTCTGTCCAATTTATATCATACCTTCTAGCCTTCTTCGTTTTATATGCTGTTAATATTCCTATCTCCCTCTATCCTTTAATAAAAACAAAGTTACATATATGCAATTGTGTAATTATGGTAGACATTGTTATCACTTTTTTGTGACACTTGTCTTATATAATGATGCAAGGCAATTCTTGCATTATTCTGCCTTAAGATTCCCACTATACCCACATATTTTAGATATTTAAGAACATTCTTCTTTTCTCTCTCTCTTTCTCTCTATTAGCTCCTTTAGGGATGAAAAAGTTGACGGTGACATGTTTTATTCAAAGCGAAATTTGAAGAAAATGGAATAATTCATTTTTTATTGAGTATATTTATTGTAAATAGAAAATATTATTATTATTGGCGTTGTTAAACATTTCTTTAAAAAACAAAATACATACACTTACACAATATACAGAACTCTAAATCAATCTTCTTCACTTTTCTTGTTATACACATCCTTCCTCTGTATTTTTGGAAAACTTCCAGATAGTAGTGATAAATTAAAATTTCTGGATAACTTCCAAACCTAATTTCTCAATGAACTAGTTAAATCCGTGTTTTATATTTTTCCATACTATCCCTATTATGTCTTGACCTATTGAACGTGTCTCTCCTAAATATATGCACTTTTGCATATCCTGTCTAGTGTACTGCTACATACTGCATACTGAACATATTATGCTTTCAAATATTTCCTATCTCTCCGCTTTAATTTCAACGCTTCTGTCTTTACTGAACACAAACGATTTCTAATCTCAAGCTCAAACTAATTGATATTGATCCCGCACCATTAAACCCTAATGCCTTGCAACCCAACTCTATACTATTAACTAGATCAACGAGCTCTTTAAACCGTGCAATTTTCAATCTCACTACCTCCCGTTAGACAATGCTAGCTCTAATCTAAAAACAGACTTAATCTCTTTATCATCTCAGATTTTTTTTTACATGTGTATTAAACTATTGTTTCTTACGCTCTTTTGCTCNATTCTTCTTTTCTCTCTCTCTTTCTCTCTATTAGCCTCCTAGATTTCCCCTTTTTTTGCCTTTTTCTATATTTTTCTTTGGTTGAACTTTGAGTTATGATTATCTAATATTTCGAATCTCAACTCGGTATTAAGGTTTTTTTTTTGTTAGCCTGTCCTCTTTACCCTGGACGTTATGAAATATCTTTTTCGAACTCAATTTCTTTGCTTAACTCTACCCCTCGCTTCTACCAAGCTTATTTTTTGCAATTTTAATTTTCCTCTTATTTTTCCAAGGCGAATAATAAGCAAACAAAATCTCTGTTATTAAAAAGTTCAAGGATGCCTCCCACTTAAAAAAATATGTTTATTACTTTTCTCGTATGTATTTTTTTGTATGAAGATTGAAAAAGTAAATAAAACAACTAAAATTTGCTGCTGTGACCTTCAAAAATTGTGAACTCAAAACGTTTTAAATAACCTTTTCCATCGGCTTTTGAACACCAAAAACGTTAACATTTGGCTGTACTTTTGTCTATTAACCCTTATATTTTTAAATGTATCTTACTTATTACTTACTACGCATTATTTCTTCCAGTGAGTATGAGAAAGCTATGTGTCACACTAATTGGCTGACGTTATTCTACATAATTCTGAAGTATTTAAGAAATAAAATGTAAACCCTAATGGCATTGCTGTAAGTTGTCAAAACATGCTTGAAAAACATTACTGTCAAAATTTAACTAACAACTCATTTAAAGCCTTCTTTGCCTTTGTATTGTCTTATCTTTTGCATCGTTCCCGTTTTATTTAGTGCCTTTACGCAAAATACGATAGGTTGTTGACTTTATGTGACATTTTTTGTCGTTGTAAAATGTTAGGAATACAAAAGTAATATTGGAGGAAAATGTTTAATATTAATTCATATCTGTGCTGCTATTCGTATCCGTTCTATTTTATTCATGTGCGTGACTATTCACGCAATAGAAGTTAAACTTATAATTGCAAAATAAATACACTAGGATTTCCACAAACACTTCATTGCCGCAAAGACCTTTAACTACTTGGTCTGGTCATCATCAGTACCTAGCGGTAGTAAGTAAAAATAGGTTTATGGACGATAGTTAAGTCGTGGAGCTACATTTGTGTTTTATGGATAATGGCACACGCCTCACATTAAAACACAGACTACAAATCTACAACTCAATTCTCAAGCCTTCCTGGTCATATGGCATTGAAATCTGGGGTTCCACAAAACCTTCAAATCTTCACCGTCTGCAGTCTCTACAGTCAAAAATCCTAAGAAAACTGTCCCATCTTCCTTTCTATGTTCCAAACATCATCATNATGTATCTTACTTATTACTTACTACGCATTATTTCTTCCAGTGAGTATGAGAAAGCTATGTGTCACACTAATTGGCTGACGTTATTCTACATAATTCTGAAGTATTTAAGAAATAAAATGTAAACCCTAATGGCATTGCTGTAAGTTGTCAAAACATGCTTGAAAAACATTACTGTCAAAATTTAACTAACAACTCATTTAAAGGCTAGACTTACTGCCCTATAAAAATAATTATACTATTATTTTCTCTACTTGTTTTACAGCAAATATTTTTTAATTAATTTTTATGTGAATCGCTAATTATTCAGGACACATTTCTGCTTTAATTATGTTTGCTATTAAATGGAAAACCTAGTCATTTATCTATGCTTTCACTAGGTTATTTTTATTCCAATTAAACTGTTACAGCTTTGCGTGAATTACCATACTCTAATCTTTATCTACTCTCATAAATTGTACTTTTTTCACAGCTATTAATTAAATTTTATTCAAAAATACTTTCATATTATTATTCTCTTCAGTATATACTATGCATGTAGTGTAAGTTAATGTAAATACGTATTTACATAAAAATATAGAGATTAGATAAAAGGACACAGTTGTCATCAGTGTTATGAATAATTGTGAATTTATTTTTGTGTTATGTAAATGCAATAAAGTCAAGTATTAGTGAAAAATAGGACTTCTGTGGTAGTTATTATAAATAAAGAATTTTCCTAATATTTTTTATAAAAATTATTATTATTATTTATTTATTTATTTATTTATTTATTTATTTATTTTATTTTTTTTATTTTAGTCCCGTTCGATAGCTCAATGGGTCATTACAGGAAATTAAAATTAATATTATTAAAAAATATGAATTATTCGACTACATGATGCCGGTGACCAACCAGCTTAAGTAAATTTGTGAGTTCTGGATTAATGATGTTATTGTTCCCATATTTTGTACTGATTATTGAGACCAAAAATACACTTCTAATCTGATTCTCTAGTATTTAATCTGTAAAGTTTATTTTATTTCAAAACCAGTCAAATATCTAAACAACTTGAGTAAATTGGAGAAATATGTATTTTATTCGTATTAATACATTTTTTTTAGTTCGATAGCTTGTGAAAATGTAGAAATCGATAACCTAATGATCTAGTTTTGGACATTCGACCTAGTTATTTAATGTGAATAATCGAAGTTCAATTAAACTTTATTATGTGCCCTTCAAAGTTACTAAGGGTCATTACTTGAGTAGGTTATTATATTTTTACCTGATGCCTGTCATTGTCATGTTAATCACTGATATTTTCTTTATATTTAACAATACTTTCATTTAACTTGGAAGAAATAATAAAACTACATATATAAGCCTAGTAGAAAGGTATATATTCTAAACTGTAACCTGTGAGTTAAACCAGGTTAGGAATATCTCTAGACTCTTGACCAAATTGTGTCATAAAAATCACTTCTCAGAGGGGAATCGAACCTGGCCTTTCTTCCTTCTCTTTTAAAGTTATTTTCTGAGGAACCATATTTTTTGGGAAAACGGCTTATATCGTTAGATTCGTATTTAAATGGACTACATTTTAGAATTTTTAAATCAAAATCGTTTGGAACCGTTTTCGAAAAATACGTTTTTCCCCGTTTTCTTTAGATTTTTTGGAGGGTAGTACCCCAAAAGAAAATTTCTAAACATGTATGCAAAGTTTTTCCAAAATCGGCCTGTACTGACGACTGACGTCAGACGGTACATTTTTTCAAAAACCTCTTTTTAGGGTTTCGTTGGTAAAACCAAAAAAAAGAAACCCTTATAGTTTCGTTCCTGTGTCTGTCTGGCACTCTGTACGGTTCCAATAACTTTTGAACCAAAAGAGATAAAAGCGTGAAACTTACCAGTATTAAAGATCATTTTGACGCGCACACAGGAAAAATATAGAGAACTCAAAATAATCAGCTGTTCAAATTCAAAATGGCGGATAA
>KZ651351.1:123707-144389 GCA_001010745.2 Gerris buenoi
GGGGGGGGGGGGGGGGGGGGGGGGGGGGGGGGGGGGGGGGGGGGTGACAAAAGACTGACCGCACCAGGTGACAGAAGTCCTGGCGACGCCACTGAGTATATTATATATTTCTTTACATATTTTTTTCCCCTGCATAAACCCCTCGAATCTTAGACTCATTTTTCTTCTTTCACCGTACCCTACACGGGGGGATGGCATGGTTTTGATTCAGTTTTGGCGAGTTCCTTTATACAGAGATTTGTCCTTAAAGATATATCTCTTGCTTACATGTTTTGATTTGAGCCGATTTAAGTAGCTTTTTTTACTTCCGTCTATACGACGCAAATGGGTCCATATTAGTACGGATGCTGTGGTATACCGGTTAGACTATAATCTCTCCTTGTCTATCTAGTCTCTCAGGTTTAGTTCTGTTTCTCTCTTATCCCCAGCCTGTCTACCGTTATTGATCGCCCCCTCCTCCTCCTTCTCTTCCAAACCTCTGCTCTCTTTCCTATTTTCATCTCTTTTTCATAAAAGAATATTTTCTCGATCTTTGTTTATTTAGTTTTTTTCTGAGTTATTATTATTTATTGATTAGTATTTTTACTTTCTCTTGTACTAAATATATAGAAATAGAAAGTTGATATTGCGATGACGCAGAAATTTGATTTTCAGATTTTGATGGAATTACACGTTTTAAGGTCCCCTGAGTCCAATAAAATGTTTTGATTATTTAAAAAAATATGTTCTATAGTTTGTTGTCTGAAGCCTGTGTTGTACAGACGTGTGGAGTCTATAGTATACTGCACCTAATTCGATTAATTTTGGGATTAAAGTTACCTATAGCTAAATTTTTCTGCTCTCAAAAACCCTGAAAAAAAATGATTTCCCAAAAAATTGTTCTGACGATTTTGCTGAAAATAATTCTACTTGTATTATATATTCCTTTTAAATACGGATTTAATATTATAAGTAGTCTTCCTAGAAAAATACTAGTTTTCAGAATATACTCGAAGATAAATCTATTTTTCTAAATATCGAAGACAAAGTGCAAATAATCAAATCACCTGTTGAACACTTACTAAATGGGTTTAAAATAAATGTATCAAATTTGATGTAAGTATATTTAAATGCAGTCTTGCTATTTAGATAAGAAAGTGTGGTTCGTGTTTCTCTCTAGAATAATATTAAAGAATTGCAAAGTAGTAATTAAATAATTACTTTATTAATTTAAATTAAATAATTGTGTGTTAAATTAATTTTAGTATTCAAAATTTAAATTTTCATTGTGTGTAGAAAATAGTGATATATATGTATTTAACATCTTTAATTTTTGTTATAATTACTAGTTCTGCTGCATTACTTTTATAACTTGCTTAACTTAATTTTATTCAAAGTATTTAGTTGAAGAATTTTTATTGAAGAGATTTTATTTAGATATAAATAAAAATTTCCTGGGATAATTTATTTCAATTTATTTCTCGATTATTCCTCGGGATAGGCTCATGCCAAAGTTCATCGAAATTGGACCAGTAGTTCCATTAATTAATAATCTGATTTATTAGGCTTAAACAGTAAGTAATGATAATTTATATATTTATATTAAGAAACAATTTTTTTAGGATTATATTGGTATTTATTAGGGATGGGAGGAACGGAACGTAACTATAAAAATAACTAGTTCCTGTGTTGGAACGGTTCCAATCGTTCCAAGATTTCATGGAACTACGTTATTTTTGGAACGACTTTGAAATTTTAATTTTTACTCTAATGTCTATTTTTATTTATTTAACAATATTTTTGTCTTAATTCAATTCAAATTAAAAATTATATTTTTGTAAAAAAATATATATTTAAGTGATTATGGAAAATTTCAAGATAAAAAGAACTTTTTATATACTACGTTTTCAAATGTTCTGTTGAATCATATAAGAAATGATTAATATAATATTTTTCATTGTTATATAATATTATGTTAGTGAAAAAAATAGTTCCGAATTTAAATTTGGTTGTCACACATCACTTAATTTATTTATTTGTTTACTTTTCCTTTTTCGCTGTCATTCAATGTTTACCTCTAATAAAAAAACTCAAATTTGAAACCCGTCAAAATGAAGGATTGTAAATATTATGGGATGTAACAAAACAAATAAAATAACTTGCGGATTTTTTCCGAACTAACTTTCCATGCAGCAAATTTGCTGATAACGAATTAAATTCTGCTGAAAAATTACTAAAAAGCATTAAAATAATGTATTGTCATCGTGTTCTGAGCTAGTTTCAAATGTCTAGCTACTCGGGATGTTAGTTAAAATTCGATTGCAAGATTTGTGCCGGACAAACAAACAAACAAACAAGAAACCAAGTTCATAAAAACGTAGTAAAAAAATAATACGAAACGTGACTGATTAAAGAGGAAACGGTAACGAGAGCGAGCAAAAGCAAGGATCAATGCTCAAGGATGAATGAAATTTTTCAATAATGTACTTGTGTAGTATCTTTTTGACAGAGGTACTTTCTTTTTTTCTTATAATTGTACTCTATTAAAGTAATAAAGTTATTTCTTCCATATTTTGATGACGATTCTCTAGCAGCTAGCGAATAATAAAAACATAGTTTTATCTTTATTTTTATATTTAAAACTTTACTAATGGTAATATTTATACCCCATTGTACTGTTCCAATTTTTCTTCAATAATTGTTTCTCAACTATAAAGCTCAGTTTAAATACGGACTAATAGAAACCTGTTGTTTTGTTGTTTCTTTAATCAGTAGGAGTCGTTTAGTTTCGATAAGAGGGTTCGATATTTGACACGTGGAAGAGTTTCGCTTATTTATAACCTAATGAAGTGTGTACGAAAAACGAAAAAAAGATCATTAAAAATGGTTGGAATAATCATGCATTATTTCTTGTTATCGTACCAGAGATATATAGAAGTTTCAAAAAATTATTCGTTCTCTGAAAAAGTTGATTATTGCAATCTATTTTTGAAGGACAAATGAAATATAGCGGCTTATTTGATTTGGGAACAGCTCTAAAACTGAGTCCATACTTGAATCCAGTATCGCATGATCCCGATATTTTTATTACATGAAAATAATGCAAAGATCGGATTGGACGTGTAGCTTGCTAGGAACAAAAATACCGACATTTGAGTCGGTATACGCCCGCCACATTGAAGAATGATCATGGAAAAGATAAGAAACGTGTAAACAAGGCGTATGATCGCAGCGATCAACAAGGAAAAATAGTAAATAAAATTATTTGAGTTTACTATTCATTTGTGCGTTTTTCTGTGTTTTTCCTTTGTGTGAATGGGTCAAAAAGTTAAGTGTTTTAAATAACAACTTTTTACTCTAAACGGTTCGGGAGATATGAACCAAAGAGCGACGGACAGACAGACATCACCCTCGGCATAAGGGTTTCAAGAAGGGTTCTCGAAACCCTAAAAATAGAACTTCGGGAATAGATAGTGATAGTACTAATTGTCTGCTTAGGCTTAGATACCGAAACTGATACCCAAAGGCAATAAAGGAATCTTCGGTAGCCAGGAAGTACATTGTGATTGCCAACTTTTATGAAGCACAAACCTTTCTTGCTCTAGGATTGCTTTTCTAAATGTTGTATCACTTTTCGTAATATCCTGCCCTGGATTCAGTGGGAGATATAATGGTAAAATTTTGTATTTACCACATACAGAATGGAATGATGAATGATTTCAAATCTCCATTAGGCATTTTGAATTGTGACTCTGCATTCATGTTTATTGATAAAAAAAAGTTCATCCACCACCTTCTTCACTCACTTCTCTGGCGAATGCATATGAATGTAGCCATCTGCTGTTGCGTCATGCATGTTAACTGTACGCGAGCTAACATTAAGGATACAGGACTTAGGTAGGAAAACTAAATCGTGACCAAGATACACACATTTTAAAGCTCGAAATTCTGTTTTATCACCTGTATCAAGATCTGTATAGGTCGTTATACTATTTGTTCTGGAAGAGAGGGTTGGGAAGTTTCATAGTGTAACATGTTTACAAGTATTTGTTGCAACGGGAGAAAATGAGTGAATTCATACCCCCATGGGGATGGTGAGGGTGGCTGTTTGCCCCCTCCCAGGTTGTAGGGGTCCTGCGCCCCCCACAGCCTCCTAACCCCCTCGTTCCAAGGGACCAGGGCACTCTGTCTGCCGCCCCAGTACTAGATCGGTGCCGCCCGCGCCAGCATTTACAACCCCCATAACACACCCTTGTTTGTTCCGCCTTCCCGCTTCGAAGTTCAATTTTTATTTATCTCTTTTACCCTCAATCCTCTACCCTACCCCCAAAGTGTTAACTAAGTGTTTCTGTTGTTATTTTTCATTTAGTAAAATTTTAACCACAATTTTTTTTCGAACTTATATTAAAAATATATATTTACTCTACTCCTCTTATCAACTAATTAAATTATTTACGGTAGACACCATAATTTGTTTTTCAAACGTAATAATAAACTACGTTAAAATATTTCTTGCAATAATAAACTACGTTAAATATTTCTTGCAATAACGACTAAAATCTACTTTAAAAATAATTTTAATTAATTATTTAATTATTCACCTAAAAAAGCAAAATATATATTTATCATAATCTTATCGAAAAAAAGTTGTCTTACCATAATTTAATTGGAGTGATTGTTGTGAGGTGTGACTTAAAAGATATATTAAATTCCTTCTATTAGTGATAAATTAAAGGATATAATCTATAAAAAAAAAATCGTAAAAGGTAATGATTAATTGATACATCTTTATTTTCCATTGTTATTGATGCCCGTTATTGATTGTTACGGTTACTATAATTTATTTGTTTCTAGAAATAACGATAATTATCCAACTTTTTATTTAGAAATCAATTAATCTATACAACAAATATTTTCTCTTAAAAATAAATACTTATTTATATATAGTATTCTTTTGTAATTTATATATTTACTTCTCTCGAGCAAAGAAGAACAATTGCGGACTTAATTTAACTGTAATAAATACAAAAAACGTTTTTGGGACTATTTGTAATTTACTGTTGCAAACATTTGTTTTAAAGTATTAATAAAAAATGGAATGGTTTCGAGAATTGATGAAGAGATGGTGCTAGGAATTAAAGCTGTTAAATGGCGCTCCTTTAAAAAGCACAGGTTTGTCTAAAATACTTCTCATATTTTAGAAAAAAAAGTTAATTAATTAAACAAGTATTTTTATGAAATTATTTACAAGTATTTTTTATAAATTGGCTTTATATTTTTTGGTATTTGATTTAGTTTAAGTAATCCATGTTGTTTGATTGTTTCAAACCACGTCATATTATTACATTGCTACCTAAGATAAACAATTAACATTGATACCCTAGCTGTTATAGTGAATACCGTGTGTATTTCCAGATTGAATATTCAATTAAAATTCTCTAAAAATGTATTATAAAATGCTTATTATTGTTTTATTCGCAAATAGCCCGAAACTTTATCATCTCAGCATTGACAAAAGTGTTAACAATTAACAGATACTTTACCAACTCAAACAAACTACATCTATTTTAACATGAATGCTTTATCATTTGAACCGTAATTTTCAATTGTTAAATGCCAGTATTAATTCCTGTGACCTTAGCATCCTTAAGAGTGGTAATGAATAAATTAGTTGAATGAAATGTTTTTATCTTTTATCTTTGTTCAATAGAGTAGATCTTAGCTATATGGTTTATGTTTAAAATTAAATTCACCGTTGTTATTTTATTCCTTGAAGAAGGAATTGGATTTTTTGAATTGGAAGATGGAATTATTATTTTTTTTTTTTTATCCTCGCTATTCTCTTTTCTTTGTTTTTTGTTTTCCAATTGTTGTTCATAAGCCTCTTACGTATTATATTTTTTTGATTTACGAAATATCGACATTGAAAAATATTTCTGGGAGTTAACTGACATTGACAAATCAAACACTTCCCTGACCTTCCTCAATAGCTTTCTTCTAATGTTTTATTATATTAGTAATTAGCTTAGACTGAGCCCTAAAATTATGTTTAGCCCATTATTAATTTTTAAATTATCTTTTCGCATACTACAGAATGTGCAATCTAACATCTATCATATTTTAGTTATGTGTGCGTGTGCATGTACTTAAAAATAATAAAACTTAAAAAAAAAAAATAGTTTATCTCCAGTAGGAAGAAAAAGTTATGATTTTGGATTAGTTTAGAGGGACTAAAACAGGTCTTTTCTTCCCTGGATCAAAAAGTAGGGAGAAAAAGTAAAAAGTAGGGCGAAAAAGTAAAGATTGCAACTTCATTATTTTATAAATAGTAGAAAATAAAGGTTAATGTAATGAAGATGCTGAAATCAGGTTGGCGTCACTGATCATGTTTATGTTTGTTTATAACCTGCATCTAAATAACCTTCTATTTCAGTTTAATACCAATTCTTATTTATTATTAATATTGAATCTCTTATATCTGCTATTAAAAGTGCTAATAATTATTGTTGTTTATTAAAATGATAAATAAAAACTGTGAAAAAAAGATTATATATTGTATGTACCTCGTGAGTAAAGTGCCATTATTCCCTTCGTGATAATTATCTCCCTCGGCTTCACCTCGGGAGCTAATTAGTGCTATTCCCTCTGCTTCGCCTCGGGAAGGAATCAAAATCTCTAATTCCCTCGGCTTCGCCTCGGGATTTAGGGACCATGGTTCCTTCGGCTTCGCCTCAAGAACCAACTTTTTCGCTCAGGGAATAATGGCTTACTTTACTCCCTAGGTGCATAAATAACTATTTTGCTTGGAGTTATTTACCGCTTTTCCAAGCTATATGTATAGTATATCAACATATACCTTATCAATATTTCATAACTCTTAAGTCACAAATAGGATTAAAAAACAAAACTATTTAGGTTAATTTCCATAGTTAATTTTTATACTTTACCGGAATTTTTGATGTTTTTTTAATTGATTACCTATATTGTTCGCTCATATTCTCAATTATTTATTTTTATATACTTTTTTTTTAATTAAAAAAAAAGTAATAAAACGCCTATGTAATGATTATTTTTTTAAGCACATCTTACTGCGGAAAACACAGACTTTAAGAAACCGCTTCCGTTTTAATTAAAAAGCAACATATGGGGGTAGTAATATTTGTAAAACTAGAAAAAACTTTTTTTCGTTCTTTCTGTCTTCTTTTCTTGGAAATATAGATCCGGGGGAAGATGAACACCATGTTATACTTTTTAACTATTAGTTTAATCTCATTGGTTTCAACTAAATCATAATACATATATTGTGTCCCAACGTCTTATATGAATAAGGATAATAAACATTATCCTTGCTGATATAAGATTGCTAACATCAATTAAATCTCCATAAACATTGTCTTACACGGGGGAAAAGGTCCTTCTAAAGCACGGTGAATAATATGTTTAGATTAATACAACGCGGGCGGTATGTTAAGATGTTGCATGACCTGGCTAGGTTATAATATGAAACTCTAGGGTATTGTCATATGAAGACGCTGGAGGTGTTATGTGTTATAGAACATTTCACAAGGTATAACAGTGTAAGAACATATTCAAGGCATTGTCATAACCCAACTTAATATAAGCATCTTCATAATATGAGGGCGTGACATGACAGTGAAATAAACCTCTAAATTCAAATCTTATCACTACATACTCTGTCGCTAATCCTCCCCCTTATAGACCTTTCACTGTCAGCACATTTGAATCTATTTCATGATGACAAAACCTTTTGAGCACTTGTCACGTTCCACATGTTATCAAAATGATGAGGGTTTCCACTATCTAGACAAAGGGTTACCCTTTGAAATGTACAAAAGTTGTGGGGTTAATTTTAGAGTGTAAATCTGTATACTTTTTGGTTACTCGTTTATTCTACTTTTGATGCTTTTTCTAAAGTTCAAATATTTGTTTCGAGCACATATGCAAGAGAGGTATATTTGACGTTCTTTTAAATGAAGCCTAGCATTTTGGAAATACCACAGTAAAAAGCATCGATACTTTTAGAATATTTGATTTAAAATTGCAACTGTTAAACATAAAAATACCAACGTAACTGGATAATTCTGTTTACGAGATTATTACGATAGAATATAAAAATTAATAGATGAAATCACAATAATATTTATCTTTTTGTAATATTTTTTAAAACTTCGTTGACCTTTTATTTTTTTATTTATGGCAGGAATATCTGAATTATGTTTTTTTAACTCCTTTGCAACATTACTCCAATATGCGTAATGGCTTTTGTGCTTCGATGTTTCCTAAAATATCAAATATCGTTTTGTTTTCTACCTCCTGTTACCTTCAGTTGGAATCTATGGTCCATGAATGTTTTAGCTTTGACTGAGACTGTAGGGATCTATTCCTGTCTCTGTCGTTCAACCCTTTATACAAGATATCGGGTTTCGATCATTTTTTTTTAATGGAAAGCCTCCTCCCCATCCTTTACAGAGAAGAATTTCATGTTTAGCATTATGTCCCCTTGACATAAAAAAAGGCGATATATAGATTTTTATGTCCACCTACATTTCTTTAGGAGCGTAAAACAAGCTGTCTCCATCTCGCATTTATTCCACGCATACAAACTTTACCTTTAGAAGTGCCCAGGTTTCGAATTATTGACTTTTACTTCCAATTTTACATGTTTAACTTTTTACGTATTCTTCTTATCTAGTTTACATACCGTTATAGTTAAAGTGATCGAAAGTCAAGCCTATACATTTTTTAAAAATTAAAATTTGAATTCATTTAACTTGTAAAAAATGTATCTAATATGCAAATTGGATACATATTTTCCCCGGAAAAGTGGGGATACGACTTAACCCCGGTACATTAATAAAATTTGTAATGCCTCACAAATGTTTCTCACATCATGGGTCTATTTTATCATCAAGCCTCGTCCAGACTGCCGAATCGAACAGAGGAAACGAGCCGAGCATTGGTCTCTGCGCATGTCCAGTCTGAAATAGGCAGGCGCACTTTAGACTGGACATGCGCAGAGAACAATTCTTGGCTCGTTTCCTCTGTTCGGTTCGGCAGTCTGGACGAGGCTTTAGGTCTACAACAGGTCAACTCAGCTTTAGAGTTTGTGGTCCATCAGCATCTGGTATTGTTTTAATAAATGTTTAGTTCATCTGTAAGCTCTAGCATTTATTCGGACTTGACATCTTGATTTATTTCTACCCGTCCCGTCGAGGGATTACCACCTGACTATTTTGGGTTATTTTCTTTAATTCTCCCCATGACTTTCCTTTATCCTTTAGTTCTTTTTTCATGTATCTCCTCAATAGTTGTCCGGGGTCTGCCAGGTTATTTGGGGCACCCTTTATAATATATTATAGTCCTTAGCTAATATTAACCAGGCATCGCACGGCTCTATTATTGATCCAAGCATAATTTTATTTCTTGTCTTATATAAATTCTAATTTTAAATTTATTGCTCACGTTTAAGTGAGCGTTCTGAGTGAACGATCGGACGAATAACTGTTCAACGAACTTAGCTTGACATTGGTAAAAGGAACTGTACACCAAATTTCAAATTAATCAGTCAACTTTTACTCTACTTAAGTTATCGTCGCACGCGTAAACGTTACAGTCGTACAGGCAATTAGAGAGGGTACATATTTTGTTAAATATAAGAAGCTCTACGTTCGCTTCAATTAATAAAACCTAGTGTTTTGTCGCATAATGTACTTTAATAAATTACTAGTCCTGTTACTTTTTTTAAATATACATAACTCTTTAGTTGATTTTGTTTTTAACATAAAAAATGTTAGATAATGTTGAAGGCATGTAATTGATAATAGCCTTATAATTGCTTTAAATGTTTAACAAAAAATATATGTACAATATATGGATAAGAAATTTCTTCAAAACCTTTAAGATGACCTCCACTAGCTTCTATTAAGTTCTAGTCATTCTTCTGTTAATAGTTTTAAAAGCGAGGTCGCCGTTTATCACCTTTTGCTATCGTTTTTTGATAGCTATAATAGTTATAGTTTGTTTGATAGTTATTGTTTTTTCAAGTTCCTTTTCTTTACATTTAAAAAATAAATATACCAAATTTTTTAACCGTTCAAACTGTTTTGCGTTGTATCTTTTTGGATTAATTCCCCTTTGTACTGTAATATCCTGTATCAAATAATATATACATATGTCTTTAAGGCCGTGTTTACTAAAGTAATTTGAAAATGCAATTAGACAACAATGCTTAAATAAATTATCTTGGAACTTATTATTGCCTTACAGCTTAAGCGAAAATAGACTATAGGCATTAAAAAAGGTAGTTAACCCCTCTATCAAAATTATTATTCGGCGACGAAGCCTCTCCCAACATTTTTCGAATATATTTTGCAATGTATATGAATGGTATTATGCAGTTGGTCACAGAATTAATTTAGATTTTGAACAATGTGAATAGTTCGTCACCTTTGTCTTGCATTTTTACAAGTACTTGACATAAAGTCTTGTTTTGTTACTCGTTGGTTTCAAATAATCAGATAATTATCAGTATTAAAGATATATTAATTAGATTATTAAGATATATTGATTAGAATTATTAGATATATTCTTAAAAATTAGTGTGTTAACAATGTTACTCGCTGGTTTCATATAATCAGATAATAGCAATGTTACTCCTTGGTTTCATATAATCAAATAATATTAATGTTACTCGTTATTTGGTTTCATTTAATCAGATAATAACAATGTTACTCGTTGCTTTCATACAATCAGATAATAACAATGTTACTCGTTGCTTTCATACAATCAGATAATAACAATGTTAGTTTCATATAATCAAATAATATTAATGTTACTCGTTATTTGGTTTCATTTAATCAGATAATAACAATGTTACTCGTTGCTTTCATACAATCAGATAATAACAATGTTACTCGTTGCTTTCATACAATCAGATAATAACAATGTTACTCGTTGGCTTCTTATAATAATCAGATAATAACAATGTTACTCATTAGTTTCATATAATGAGAAAACTATCAATAATATATTTATTCTTAAACATTAGTGTATTTACAAGATGAATTTTGATTTAAAAAAGTTTAAGTGAAGATATAAAATGTCAGGCTTTATAATTAAATTAAATTAAATAATTAGATTATAACAGTGTTCAGAGATATCCATAATAAAAAAATCACACTTTATTTTGATACCATGTCTCGAGGGCCTTTAAGTCCGCCTTTTCTCTTCCACGTTTTCTTCCATAATTATAAGTACATATATCTTGTTTTGAGTTAACTTAACATGCTCAGATGTCACCAATATTTTGCATCTGCGTTAAAATCCTTCATTTGTTTTGGATATTGCCGGAAAACTAAGATTATTGTTATTATAATTGTTTGTTACATTGTGGTTTACCTAAAAATTCTACTAATACTAAAGCTCTAGCAGCTAAACTAAAGCTCTTTAGAAATAAAGAAAATTCTCTAGAAAGAAGGTTTTCACGAAGAAAACACATTTAGAATTTTGAATAGCTTTACTTGCACTGCTGTGTTTTTCTAGCTAAAGGTACTATTTTTTTTAAAGAGCGTCTTCTTAAAAAAGGCTGAATGAACCAAGTGTGACATTGCTGCAGACAATGGAGAGTAATTATAATCATATCACTGATGGAGTTTATTATGGTGGTGGTCAGTGGCGTAGACGCTAACGGTGCCTGTCTCTTGTTCTCTTTGAGCTGGGGGTCATTGTTCTCCTAGTATATTAGTAGTGGTTTTTGTTACGATATTGTATGGGTTCCATTGAATTGCTCTCTTCTCTCACCTAGACTCTGACTTGTATAAGATAATACTAATCTTCCTCCCGTTAAATATTCCCGGAAATCTGTTCACTTTTTTCTGTTACTACGATTGTTAATGTTTTGCTAGCTTTCATTTCGGTTTTAAATACATAGGCAGCAATAGAAATTTGATAACTGTACCTTGCATAGAGAAAGAATTTCGATGGCGTGAAATTTTGATTGTAACGCGTGCCAACTACTGAACCTATATCGATGTATTCCTCAAGAAGTAGAATCTGGGTTATCCTCTTAAATTACCTGTTAGGTAAGCAAGTATTTTAAATAAATCCAACTTCAGTTTATTAAGAAATTTTTATTTATTTAACTACTCATTTTACTTTAACTACTATTTAATGAAAGGTAATGTTTGTCAATACTTAGCTATCTGATCAGCAAATTTGTCCTCTAGAGGCTGGAATTATTGAATGATAGACTCGTATAAACGCACAATCCCCTATTTATGCGTACATACATTTAAAATTAGCCTCTTTTTTGCTCGAATCAACTACATGTTGAGATGTAATGTTCAATATTTTACTGTTTCAATCATTGTAATTTTAACCTTGACTCAGTCATTAACAATGATCTCAACACATTAAATGTACATTGGATTATGCAGAGGCACAAAACTTGGTGATATTACCAACCTCTAATTTACTTCTTTATGTGATCTTGAAAAACAACTTCTTCTTTGTTTATCGAATTGATTAAAAAAAATGTTTTATTCATTAGTGTTCTATCGATGAAAAATCTAAGATATGCTGGCCTACAAATGGCTGAATGAACCATTTATTAATCTACAATATTATGTTTAACAATAATTACCTAGTATTTCTCTATTTTTTACATAAAATTACATCAGTCTGTGTTATTGAAGCAAATTAATTTAATAATTTAATTTCTATTGCGCTGTGGGTAGTAAGTTTTTTCGGAGATTCCTTAAAACTAGTTATCATTGCTTTTCTTTATTAAATTTTCTTTTAAATTAATCTTCTGGTTTCTTTCATTATTGCTTCCGAGCTTACCGACGGTAAAAAAAACCATTCTAATCGATCTCAAGAACGATTGTTTTTGTTACCGCTTTAAAAAAAAGCCTGAACAACAATTCGTTTCAGACATCAAGAAAGATTTCTGAGAACCAACATGTCTTAAAAATTATCGTTCGACTTAATTAAAATTCACCTAAAATCATATCCATGACCCAGAGTATTTCGTAAGAAAAATAAATAATGGGTCTTAATTTAAAAACAAAACATCATTAAATTATACATGAGAGGACGGGAGGAAGCTAGTGCAACACAAATTGGCAGACAGCTTTTTAGGGTTTTGTAGATACTTCTCAAAACCCTTATGCCGAGGGTGATGTGTCCGTCCGTCCGTCGCTCTTTGGTTCATAGGGCCCCAACCGTTCAAGCGAAAGTGCTGAAATTTGAAACACTGGTGCAACTTTTTGACCCAATAACCAGAGGAAAAATATACAGAAGTCCATAGTTAGATTTGCGCATGCGCAATTAAAAAAAAGGTGGTAAACTCAAAAATTTACATTTTTTTTAATTTTTGAGTGGGGTATCAAATGAAAGCTGCTGAAGAGTAGAACACAAATATATATATGCTTTTTTAAATTTTGCATTCCTTATAGGGGAAAAAAATCAAAATATACCCAAAAAAAATTTCCCCCCCCCCAACCACTATAGATTGGCTGGTGCTAAAATTTCGAAATAATTCATGCTAATGCCTTATTGTTGGGCGATGAAAATTCCGGGAGTTGATCCCAAATTTTTAAAAATTGTCAATTTTGGGCGCGAAATAGTGAAGTGCGCCCAAAATTTTATTTTTTTAAAATTTTGAGTTGGGTATCAAATGAAAGCTGCTGAAGAGTAGGACACAAATATATATTTTCTTTTTAAATTTTTTTATTCTTTAGTGTTTTTATAAGTCAAAATATACCCAAAAAAACATCCCCCCCCCAAACTTTATATAATGGCTGGTCCTAAAATGTTGAAATAATTCATAGTTATTCCTTATGGTGGGGCGATGAAAATTTCCTGAAAAATGTAATTTATCTTGTCGTTAATACCGATAAAAAACATTGTGACCCCCCGGGGGATCGAACCCGAGACCCTTGGGATCGAAGACAAAAAATCATAATTACATTACGGGTATGCTAATTAATCTACAAAACCCTAAAAAGTACTTAGACGTAAGTACTTCCCTGTGATTATTTTATTATTATTATTATTATTTTTATTTCTATTTTTATTTTTTTATTAGTATCGCTTTTAATACTGCATCCTAACCACCTAAGTTGTCTAGGTAAACAGTGTAGCCACTTGATTTCTTACCTTATTATTCATAGTTTAAATTCCAGCAATTATAAAACACATAATCATAAATCATAAAGACTGTTAACTTAGTGCGTAGGCTTCCGCAGATAGACTCTTTATAAACATCTTGGTTACGAGTGTAAACATCCTTACCTTTTGCCTAAAGTTAGTTTTCTTACAAGTTTAATAATAGATCATTATCATTGTTGTTATCTGCACGTAGGCCATAGAACTGTCCGCAGCTTGATTTGTGCGTAGGCTTCCGCAGGTAGACTCGTTATAAACAACTTGGGTTTCCGGTGAAATCCGCGTCAAGAAGGATTTGAAGTCCAACGTTTCGCTTCCACTACTGGAAGCATCTTCAGGGTTGTGGTGCATCGTGATATTGACTCGAAGCAAACACAAGATGAACTGTGTTACACTGTACCCTTGTTACAGTGTATGCACCCTTGTTATTGATATTGATATGTGTTTTACCATAAAATAGTACTTTCTTCACTGACAAAACTAAGATTAAAATGTTTTATCATTAGTAGATCTGCTATAAAGTTCTTTTCTTCAAGGTGATGTTTGCGTGGAATATCGCGACTGGCAAGCTATTTTCATTATTTTTTATTTTCTCCTTATATACTCGAAGAAAAAAAGCTTTTTTTATTTTCTCCTTCGCTATTTTTCAGTAAATAATCATTATATCTCTTATTTAAATTGTGAAAATATTAGAAAAAACACAAAAATGAAGGAGGACCAACATTGAATACTTAAAGATATTTTATTTTAACTTTTTTAATTTTTTAAGATATTTTATTTGAACTTGATCTATATAAAATAAATATATTGATAAATAATGCATTTGTAAATTGGGATGTTTTAGTGATAACATTATTTAAAGAAAGAAGGTGAGTAGAAGGGTGAAATAGATTTGAGCTCCAGGACCTCCCTTCTACCGAGGTTTTTATTCAACGACTGATTTAGATAGAGACTGAGTAAAAAAATTCTTCACACTATGAAATTTTATATTCCTCTCTGTTTAAAGATCCTTAATATTTCAATGATCATTTTTATTTCCTCAATGGTAGGGCCAAAAATAAACCTCTTTTATTTGTTTGAGATTTATTTCATTGGCAAGTACTTGATCCAAATTAGCTGGATCCGAATTACTGTAGGAAGTAATAAAGCCCAAAGTCTATGAATTTATGTTATCTTGTCTCCCTTGAATCCTTGACCCAGTTTTATTTAACAACCTTAACAAGCCCGATAAGCTTCATTGTGCTTTAATTATAAACTAAATTGAACATGGCTATTTTCATTAAAATTTCATCGTCTATACTTTGGCCCTAGATGCTGCATCGACTCTTACGTTGTGTATGCAGGGTTAGAATAGCGATGGTGCAAAATTTTGATGTAATTATATGTTTGAAGATACTCTCTGTTAAAATTAGTAGCGTGAAGCCTAACTACTGGACCGATTTTGATAAAAGTTAGTGTTCATGTACAGGAAAATCTTTTTTTTATCTACTGAATCATTTTAGTCATAATGAATGTTTATTCACAATATTAAGTTCTTTTTAAAAAATTTCTTTGAGAAAAAAATTGTAATAAATATTGTAAAATTTCCTGGTTAAAATGAGGATTCTCTAAGATTACGCATTAAAGCAATGATAATTTTATATTCCGTTTATATTTACTCGTATATTTAAGTGGACATTTCTTCTTCGTTTTCGTTTATAAAAACCTTTATGAAAAATAAAGAAATAGTTTTTGGTTTCAAACTATGTTTTTTCCTTTTTAAATAAACGGCTTTTTATATAAATATAAAATTTTATGGCATCTGAGTCTTTCAACAAGTCATTCTATTAAGCTAAAAGGGAGATGACAAGAATAGATGATTCCAAGTTAGTTACACTTTACTGTTTTGGAAACTTTTTAATCATTGGATTTAATTACAGTTTGGACTGTGTTTGAAGAGATGGTTAAATGATAGGAGTGAAGCTAGGTCAGGTTATTTATAAAACTTTTTGATACCAAACACTTGGTAGCGTTCCTCCCTTGTTTACTATGTTTGTACGTTTTATTTCTCTCTCTCTGTCTGTTTACCTTAGGTGTGGCTCAAATAGATGACTAGAGGAAACCCCTTCTATACACTCAAGAGACTTAGATACCATTAGGTCAGGATGGGTGTTTTACAGGCATCGATCTTAGGTCTGCTTTTATTTTTCATGTTCCGTTGTGTCAAGAACTAAAATATACACCCATCGTGTTTTTATTACTGCTTCTTGTACCTTCGAGCAAATAGTATTTTTTTTATGGTTAAATGAGTCCCTCTCCTTACTATGTCTTGTCTTCATTCTCTTCCATACCATTTGATTTTATCAAAAATTTACAAACTATTATATTTTGTGAGTTTTACATCTATAGCAGAACTTTTCACATGATTTTACCTTCCAATCACATTGTGCTTTGTATTTGATTCTATTAGGTAAGATCAGAGGCTCTGTTTTCTTGTTCTTACTTCCCAGTTATTACCTCTAAAAGCACTTTCTCTGGTTTCATTAGCTAATTGCCTATTGGACTGCTCTCGTCAGTTCATTTCTATCTTATACATTGTGCAGGTTTTTTTTTCTTTTTTAGCCTCTGAGATCTTTTGTTTTATTAGCTCTCTCCTTATTTGTTCAGTGGATCCATATATTTTTTCCCATTCCATCTTTCTTGATTACGACCATTAACCTTGACCTAGAGTAAAAAGAAATTTTAATTATATAAAATATTTTTGAAACATAACAGAGTTGATAGTCGAGTTATTTTAATGTACGAAAATTTTATTTATTTAAATTATTATCATCTGTTTTATAATTAATTTTTATTCTTTCATTTTTTTTCTTTAATAAATGTAGTTGTGTTATTTTTGACCTTTCGTCAAATTTTCTATTTTTAAAAAAGTTACTTAATGCTTTCAAACTTTCTTAACAACAACAAAGAATACCACTTCTTTGACGATTAATTTGTGGTAGAGAGATGTAAGTGTTATTATTAGAAAGAGTTTGCAAATTTTGGAGTTTTAATTGAGTTTAATTAATTTGAAGAAAGGGAGAAAAGGGGATTCTTATTTCTCGAAACATGACTGGTTTCTTAGAGCTTTCAGGAAACTCTGTTGGTGTATTTCAAAAAGCTGTTGGTCCTGTTCTCTTTTTCCATTATTCCAAGTATATCTATAACTGGACTACTTTGATAACAAGCCAGCAAATTAATTAGGATTAGATTTTATGTTGAGTAAAGTACTTATTGAAACTCTAATTTGGTTATGAAAAAGGGGATTTTTGATATTTTAAAGCTGAACTTGTATATTTTTTGAGAGGATTTTAAATTATATAAAATGAATGATATTCTTTAATAATCTTTAAAATCTTTGATGGGGACCTTTCATGACATCAAGATCTTTGTTACCTGTTTTTCTTGGCTTAAAACATTACTTGAAACTATTTTTTTTTATTTTACAATGGACGAATTTTAGCTTTTTCCATTTTACTGAATGCTACCACAAAATGATATCTTAAAGGTGTCCAATTTGTGTTAGTGAGAGACACCCAGGGATGTGCCACGCAAGCGTGACACATAGGAATTGTTCCAACACCAGACATTACGTCACTAAGATGTTGGCTTGGCTTACGCCATGTCCTGCATCGTTTCGTTGCGTACGACTCATAGTTGGTCCCATTTAAGTTTGACCTCCTGCGCCCATTGATTTCTCGGGTACATGTAAATTGCACCATTTGTTTACCAGAAATAAAAACAAATGTTTTACGAAGTAACAAAAACAGTGTAAATTGCACTACTACTTCTCAAAACAATATAAGGAAAATAGTGTAAATTGCACCACTGCCTGCCAGAACGAGGTAGGTCAAACTATGTAAATTGCGCCAATTCCTTTCAACCTCTTTTCAATGGTTCCAATGTATCACAATGTAAATTGGGACAAAGGAATATCACACTTCTGTGATTGAAAGTGACAATATCTGTTAGCCTAACATTCAAATAAGATAAAGGGACATTTAGTCTAATGTGTTTTGGGACAAAGAAACATCACACTTAGGTAATAAAAGTTAAAAAATCGATTATTCCGATCATTAATTTAGGCAAAGGGACATTTAGTGGTGCAATTAAAACTTTACTTTTTAGTATATTATTACATTTTAATTACTTCGTTTTAAGAGGTAGTGGTGAAATTTACTTGGTTTCACGTATACTTATTTTTAAATTAGGGTGGTGCAATTTACATACTTTGATTTACTTCGTTCAAAAAAATAGTGCAATTTACAGATCCCCGGTTTCTCCTCCACATACGTACAATTTTTTTATTAACACCTATTTCTTTAAAAGTATAAACACCTATAGTTTAAAAGTATTTTATCTTTAGGAAATTTAGATATATTGGCGTATGTCCCATAATCATTTCAACCTTTATGTTCATTAATGTTGCTAAATTGATAGTTAAGAAAGCAATGCACCCCCAATGTACCCTATTTGGCAGGATATTTTTATACTTATGCTTATTATTTAGCAGACTATAAAGAAGATAAATTTGTTTCAATCTATACCAAAATCAACGATATTTTTTGAATTGGAAGAGTAGTTTAAAACGCATGTCGGTGCGTTTGACCCCTAGTTTACCGTTGGTCCTGTCAATTGGTGCCTTTGTGGTTAAGGGATTGACGTGGGAAAATTGGTTATTCTAGGCGTGTTGTTGGCTGGCAGTCGTGTACATATTTTGCTTTGGTCTTATGAGGACGTGGTAAAGTGATGTTATTGATTTCTCACGGCCACCATTTTCAAGATATTACATTTGAGAACTTAATATTATACCCATATAAAAGAGTTATTGTTTTCTCTGTTAATATTTGGTTTGTTTGGTGTTTCAGGGCGGAGCGGGATGGTGAGGTGGTAGGTAGTATGGTAGCAGAGTGCAACAACAACAGCACACCTAATCCAATTGATTGTAGCACAAACGGTACCGCATCACCAGAAGAACTGGCGCTACTCGCCAAACTTGAGGAGGCCAACAGGTAATAATTCCTTATCTTCCTTATTGACTATTTGTTTAATTATTTTGTTATGTTTTATGCTTCTCAATAAATGACTTTGACTTATAGTTGGTAGTGAATATTTAAAAATGACCATTTATCTTTGAAAACATGCTCTTCTACGATAAAGTTCAAGTTCAAGTTCTCTTCTACGACAAGTTCAAGTTCCCCAATAAATGCATTTGACTTATAGTTGGTAGTGAATATTTAAAAATGACCATTTATCTTTGAAAACATGCTCTTCTACGATAAAGTTTGCTTTAGTACGAAGACTTTTTATAATTTATTTATTCCTGACAGTATCACAGCTTTGAATATAAATTCATTGAGCATTATAAAAGAACAAAATTCAAAACCGAATTAGATAACAAAATGAACGAGGTTAAAAAGTTTAAAATTTTTGTTTTAAACGTTTTCTTAAACAAGATAAAGTTAAAAACTTTGCGCCAAACTCCCTGCGTCCTTTTTTCCACCAACTTAAGTAAAATATTCTTAAGTTAAATGGATTTAGCTTCGAGTTGTGCCTCAAAGATCATTGCCTTGTTTTATATCCGGCAACAGGTATCTATATTTGCTTAAACAGTGGAGAGGAATAAAAGTCTTACATCAATATGTTAGTGCTGTGCAAAGTAGATCCCACCTTCGTTTAATAGCATAGCTGCCTCAGATGTACAACTTTTAATCGGCATAAGGAAGGTCTTAAAGGGACCTTTTTAGTTAGCAGGTGTCTTGGTTTCTTCTTGCTGCTTGTAGTCATTAAAATGTATTTACGTATAGTGTAGCTTTATGTAGTACAAGGTAGGTAGCTTAGAATACCAAAAGGGCTACTTAATTTAAATTGCAAAGGCTTACGTTTTTTAAAATTCTTTTATACACAAAAAATAGGCATGTAATAAAGGCTATAATAATTAAGTAGTTCAAAAGCCTAATTTTATCATTGTGTAGAAAGTTTTCTAAGCTCCAACATTTTCTTGCTTTCAGACTCAGTCAGTTTGTTGAATATAAGTGTAGTGTTGGAACCTCGGTGCCTTCAACCTGAGTTACCGTGGTTAAAACCGGGTGGTTCCTTGCACAGGGTAGCACATCACAATGAGGAAAACAGAAATACTCCTCGTACTGGTCACTGGTTTATATTTTCGAATTAATATAATAAGATTTACAATATAATATATAATATTATATATAATGCAGAACATGTTACATCTTAAAACATATAAAATAAAGCCAAGTGGACGTGTTGGCTGGTCTCTCCAGACTGAGTTTAAAAACTCCTCATATTACCACGGGGAGACCGGTGCCAAAGTCCGGCAGATAAAGATATAAACATCTACACAATTTTATTCAAAACCTTAATATTTGTTATAAAGGATAAAAATTAATCAATTTGTTTTGTTTTCGCATAAACTCTCCTTGAACTCTAGATGTAAACAAACCTCCTTTCTTTCACTTCAGTTTAGCTCTAAACATC
>KZ651351.1:144868-157388 GCA_001010745.2 Gerris buenoi
AGTTGGGTATCAAATGAAAGCTGCTGAAGAGTAGGACACAAATATATATTTGCTTTTTTAAAGTTTGCATTCCTTATTGGTTTATTACTGATAAAAAACATTGTGACCCCCCGGGGAATCGAACCCGGACTCTTGAGATCGAAGACCAGAAATCATAATTACATAATGGGTATGCTTACTCATCTACAAAACCCTAAAAAGTACTTGGGGCAAGTACTTCCCTGTGATTTTTAAATAAATAACTAGCTGGATTTCCGAACTTTCTTTAAAAATAGACTAAATTCGAAATTTTTGCGGTTCTAGTGTAACAGGTTCCGGAGAATTGTCCTGAAAAATTGTGCATATATACATATTACATATATTGCCGTAGTATTAAATTGATGTAGCTGTAAAAAGTTTTTTTGTAGTGAACAACAAGGGCCTAACTGGAACTTATGTACAAATTGTTATGGCCATTGGTCCAGTTGTTTGAGAGATATCGTGCCAGTATGTATTTGGATTTTATTCATATAAATATATTTCAACCCAGAGGATTTTTTATATTTATTTTAGTTTCACCTCTTTTCTTTAAGGATTTTTAATGATTTGTTTTACCTCCTCATTCCTCATTCCAATCTACATTTCAAAAGTATTTCTTTAATTTTCCCCCTAGGTTATAGTTAAGAGGCGAAGTGATATCTATCCACTTCTGTCTACAATTCTGGTTTAATTTTTTTCATGTTGAAGTCTTTTAGATCTCTTGACCTTTTTTCTGAGAATTTGGATAAAAGAACTCTTACTTGTCTTCTTATATGACTTTTTTTAATTATGAAGTCAATATAAAATTTTTATTTAAAGAAATATGAAAATAACTTAGTTTATTTATTTATTTTATTTTTATTTTTTTTTTTTCTAAAAGCTTCTACGACAAGTTCAAGTTCCCCAATAAATGCATTTGACTTATAGTTGGTAGTGAATATTTAAAAATGACCATTTATCTTTGAAAACATGCTCTTCTACGATAAAGTTTGCTTTAGTACGAAGACTTTTTATAATTTATTTATTCCTGACAGTATCACAGCTTTGAATATAAATTCATTGAGCATTATAAAAGAACAAAATTCAAAACCGAATTAGATAACAAAATGAACGAGGTTAAAAAGTTTAAAATTTTTGTTTTAAACTTTTTCTTAAACAAGATAAAGTTAAAAACTTTGCGCCAAACTCCCTGCGTCCTTTTTTCCACCAACTTAAGTAAAATATTCTTAAGTTAAATGGATTTAGCTTCGAGTTGTGCCTCAAAGATCATTGCCTTGTTTTATATCCGGCAACAGGTATCTATATTTGCTTAAACAGTGGAGAGGAATAAAAGTCTTACATCAATATGTTAGTGCTGTGCAAAGTAGATCCCACCTTCGTTTAATAGCATAGCTGCCTCAGATGTACAACTTTTAATCGGCATAAGGAAGGTCTTAAAGGGACCTTTTTAGTTAGCAGGTGTCTTGGTTTCTTCTTGCTGCTTGTAGTCATTAAAATGTATTTACGTATAGTGTAGCTTTATGTAGTACAAGGTAGGTAGCTTAGAATACCAAAAGGGCTACTTAATTTAAATTGCAAAGGCTTACGTTTTTTAAAATTCTTTTATACACAAAAAATAGGCATGTAATAAAGGCTATAATAATTAAGTAGTTCAAAAGCCTAATTTTATCATTGTGTAGAAAGTTTTCTAAGCTCCAACATTTTCTTGCTTTCAGACTCAGTCAGTTTGTTGAATATAAGTGTAGTGTTGGAACCTCGGTGCCTTCAACCTGAGTTACCGTGGTTAAAACCGGGTGGTTCCTTGCACAGGGTAGCACATCACAATGAGAAAAACAGNAAAAATCTAATTTTAATGAGAGTTTTTACGGGTAATCCCAAATTTATACCTAAAATTTAAATCTTGAGTTTGCCTCAGGATATGATTTTTCTGAATATTTATGCCAAATTTCATCTAAGATGTCTTATTAGTTTAAGACCTACAACCTTTATTTGGAACTTAAGGATAGGATTCTAATCTATATTCAATGAGACAAGTGCACAGTGCACTCGACATAATTAGCGCCTAGTCGTCTTGCTTGTGACAATATGAGTTTTCTGGAATAGTCTCATACCTCTCGCCTTATTTCATGACACTGCGGGAATATTCCGGAATCCAGAAGCATTTACCATGTATTATGTTTAGTAAGAGTCAGTGCAATTATTACTTTTGAAGTGGCCGGAGTAGAGAAAATCTGTTTATTGCCATCTATACCTTTCCTTGTTTCTTCTATTCCGCTCTCGATTTTTTTTGCACTTCCATTTTCAGCTTTATAGAGCTTGAAGGTCCATGCAATGATTATTGCCAAAGACATTGAAGAGTTTGGGTCATTCTTAGACCCACCATGTCTGGAATAAAAGGAGGTGAGCGCAGGCAATCTTACGGTAAAAGTGCAAAAAAGCCTTCTACTTCCATTGCTCCTCTCACAGGCTTAACCTTGCCGTGAACGACTTAAACGTAGTCCCAGAATTCGAAACTGCGTTAGAACTATCAAGGAGGTAATTGCATTTTTTCGTGAGTGCTTTACGACGGAAGCTTATTGCCAATATTTCAATATTATGTGCGACTAGGTGGTCAGAGAAATACAAAAGCATCCCTGTTTTTAAGGATAATTTTGTTGACATTGTTAATGCAATGGACTCATTAGCTGAAGAGGAAAATGCAGCAACCAGAAAAAAATGTTTATCAATTGCATGCAGAGGCGTGCAGATCTTTTTATTGTCTCGGTAGCAAAAATTGCTAAATATTCTGCTATACTGGAACTTGTAGCAAATGCACTTCAATCGAAGACTCTAGACATAGTCAAAGTCAACAACCATATTCAGTCTATTCTTGACATGCTACAACTGCATCGAGAAGATGCAGAGAATGTCACAACTGACATTGAAAGAAGCAGGTAACATGGCTTCGCGTTTAAATGTAGACATAACCGCCACTCGCATTCCTGGCAGACAGAAGCATAGTAGCAATCCTTCAGCTGAAGACGAAAATCCATCCAAATTTTGGAGAAGGGCTCTGATGATTCCCTACTTGGATTCTATGCTTATGCTGTAGACAAATCGCCTGCATTTTCATTGAGGAATTACCCTCCTAGTAAGATGAGAGATGTTTCATTGTAGCAATGGAATGAAAGTACTTCATCTACAATATAGAAGGAAAAGAAGGAGAAAGGGACTTGCGGTTCAAAATGTGGAACCAGGAACAGGCAGCGCCACACATAAATATAGTTTTAAAAAAGAGCGAATTGTTTCTCCCGTTAATAAGAAAAGCTTTGCATTACTGCTTTCACAGCCCTGCTCAATATGCACTATCGAGCGTTTATTTAGCTCCCTTCGCCGAATCAAAACATGGCTAAGACTAAGAAGTTCAATTAGTAAAAACAGGTTAAATGNTTCGACCGTACCCTTCAAAAAAGGGGCTGGCGCACTTCCACCGTGACCCGATCTTTCCCGGCGGACTTGGTGTACAGCCGTCCTTACCACCTGAGATGACCTTTTTTTATCATGTATTCCAATTCCTAGCCTTATGGTTGTTTTTATACGTCTTGCCTTGTTTTCCAGTGTGCTCATGACTTGACGCTATAAAAAATATTCTAGGTAACAATTTATCAACTGTCCGAAAATATTCAATTGAAATACTTTTTTAATCTGCACTTTCATAAACCCCTCCCAATTTCTTCCATAGTTTTACTAATTTTTGATGGAGTTATAAAAGGTTTATACAGGAATATGTCAAAGGTAGATCTTACGGAGAAGACCACGTCTGAGATTTTGCGAATCCTGAGAAGTTTCGAACGAAGTTATAGAGTTGATTCATGATGAGAGTCAAACGTTATTGCCAAAGCCTGTTTACCTGTTATGAAGAAAAACAGTTTCACTTCTAGTCCTTATTACAAGATTTATAAATTTGGACCACACCCTTCTCAATTTAGATTTAGTCATGTTTTCACCCACTTTATTTCAGATTTTGTCAAGTACATGGAAAAACTTGTTGCTTATATTCGTGGAAAAGTTAACAGTATTAAGGTTATTGTCTGCTGCCTTCAATCCGATTATGTCACGATGCCAGAGTTGGGGTTCAGCAGAATTTGTTCCACGTTGGTTACAAGTGAGGCCTGGAGAACTGACTTAAAGTTGACTCAACTAACCCAGCCCTCCCTAACATCTGGTTAATCAAACAGTATGCAAATAGGATTTCTCTGTTTAGGGTACAGGAAAAGGGTTGAGAGAGGACTCTGTTCAAATAGCAGTAGCACCAATTAAATATTCAAAAGGCTTTTTGCTTTTCTCTGCCGAGTAAAACGATTTTAGATAAGGCAATCTAACTCGGTGAGACCCATTTCCGATTAGATTTAACTTATATTATTTACTGAAAACTGAAAGAACTATTTAGATTTTATGGTATAATTTATAACGAGCTGGATACGCCCATGCTAAGAAATATTATAGTAAACAACAATATAAGTTAATAAAGTAACAATAGCAAGTAAGCATACGATTATACGATTACTTAATAATATTAATAAGCATATTACTTAATCTAAAAGCTTTAGCTTCGTTTACAAACTATGAAGAAGGCCTTGACAAGTTAGGTGGTTCATGTCTTATTGTGTGTTTTATCCTTGCAAAGACTCTATCCATAGAAAATTCATGAGTGAGTTTTCTTGTCGTGAAAACCTAACTTCCCCTCTCTGATAATAAATGGATTAAAAATTTTCATTTTTTACTAAAAAGTTGTATTAATGTTCTTCTTATCAATTCGACGACCAATATCATGTTTATGCACACAAATCGTGCAAATATTCTTGATTGCTTATTCGAGCACTCTTCTACAAGCCGGCATCGAGGGATGACAGAGACTTTTCTAGACAGTTCTATATTGACAGAGACGCGCTTAACTTGATCCTCAGAGATTTATCGCTCTTGGAATACACTTTTTACATTATTATTCCATGTGAGGCGTCTTCTTCCTCGAGTTCTGTCTTCACATCTCACCTTGTAGACTCTCTTTGGGATGCTTGTGTCAATCATTCATTGTACTGTACATGTCCTTACGGCTGGTACCGAAGTGCGCCAGCCCCCCTTCGGATTAGAAAAAGGTGACGGTCGAAGTGCGCCAGCCTCTTAGTCTAAAGAGTCTAAAGGGTGAGGTCAGGTAACCGGGTTATACCTCTTGCACCCTGTCTAAACTCAAAGAACTTTGTAGCGGACTTCGAAATTAGAATCCAACACTTTGGAAAAATTCAGGATTTAACATTTACTGAGGACTACCGACGTTCTAGCAACGATGGCCAACTGATTAAGTTTATCTTCGGACTACCCGATATAGACCCTGAAGAATGTTATATTGAAGATTTTATAAGCCAAAAAATAAGCCATCGCAATGATCGCGATTTTGGGACTATATCACCGAGAACGATATTGATCTGTCCACGGATAAATTCCCTACCGGATAAATACCGGGATTCGAGCCGCCTAGCTTTGGTTGTTTAAAATAATAAGATATCTAGATTTGAAATTTGAAAGTAATTTTTAAGTAATTTAGGAGTATGTAGATTAATAAATTACACATTTCAATATGTATTTTGTATTATATTTATTGAGTATAGACTCATTTGTATTATTTGTATATTACGTGTGCAATGCAGAAGATTTTAGTTTTCATGAGTACGTTTAATGTTAAGTTAATCTAAGCCCCTCTAATAAAAATTAGAATTCACTTTTAAGTGAGTGTAATAATTGTTAAGAAACATTTCTTTAATTTTTAATATTAACAAAATAAATTGTTTTTCCTCTCGTATTTTTTATTATTTTCTTAAACTACCTATGTTAAATGATAACTTATTTTGATTTTGTAAGTTTTTTTTTTTTTTTCATTTTGAATATTTATAAATTTAATATTTATGAATATTTGCTTTTTATTTAGTATATGGGAATATTGACAATGATTAGTCCTTTAGATTAGAGGATCCATGACCGAGGTGGGACTACCTGGGTGGAAAGGTAGGATTAGCCCGGCGCACTTCGACCGTACCCTTCAAAAAAGGGGCTGGCGCACTTCCACCGTGACCCGATCTTTCCCGGCGGACTTGGTGTACAGCCGTCCTTACCACCTGAGATGACCTTTTTTTATCATGTATTCCAATTCCTAGCCTTATGGTTGTTTTTATACGTCTTGCCTTGTTTTCCAGTGTGCTCATGACTTGACGCTATAAAAAATATTCTAGGTAACAATTTATCAACTGTCCGAAAATATTCAATTGAAATACTTTTTTAATCTGCACTTTCATAAACCCCTCCCAATTTCTTCCATAGTTTTACTAATTTTTGATGGAGTTATAAAAGGTTTATACAGGAATATGTCAAAGGTAGATCTTACGGAGAAGACCACGTCTGAGATTTTGCGAATCCTGAGAAGTTTCGAACGAAGTTATAGAGTTGATTCATGATGAGAGTCAAACGTTATTGCCAAAGCCTGTTTACCTGTTATGAAGAAAAACAGTTTCACTTCTAGTCCTTATTACAAGATTTATAAATTTGGACCACACCCTTCTCAATTTAGATTTAGTCATGTTTTCACCCACTTTATTTCAGATTTTGTCAAGTACATGGAAAAACTTGTTGCTTATATTCGTGGAAAAGTTAACAGTATTAAGGTTATTGTCTGCTGCCTTCAATCCGATTATGTCACGATGCCAGAGTTGGGGTTCAGCAGAATTTGTTCCACGTTGGTTACAAGTGAGGCCTGGAGAACTGACTTAAAGTTGACTCAACTAACCCAGCCCTCCCTAACATCTGGTTAATCAAACAGTATGCAAATAGGATTTCTCTGTTTAGGGTACAGGAAAAGGGTTGAGAGAGGACTCTGTTCAAATAACAGTAGCACCAATTAAATATTCAAAAGGCTTTTTGCTTTTCTCTGCCGAGTAAAACGATTTTAGATAAGGCAATCTAACTCGGTGAGACCCATTTCCGATTAGATTTAACTTATATTATTTACTGAAAACTGAAAGAACTATTTAGATTTTATGGTATAATTTATAACTAGTTACGTGCTGTTATATAAATTACTGTTAAATGGCTAACATTAGGATTATTAATGGTGAAATACTGTTAATGATTAATAGTTGATTAACCATTTAAGTAAATTTACTCTATGAAATGTCTATATTATGGCTTAGGGTTTTTAAAATATAGAAATGTTTAGAATGAAAATACTCCTTAAGATGTATATATTTATAGTTATAGGTAAGTGAAAGGCATTTAAATGTACCTTTTTTTTATTCGAAGGCCCATCAGGAGATCGCAAGTGACAAATTTCGCAAGAATATAAAAGAAAATAGTCTGCCAATATGTGTGGCACATCATCTTCGCATTATTGGAGGAATTGTCACTTGATATTTGGATCCGCGTTTCAATATTCAGTTGGGATCGCATTTATTTTTATGCAATATCATATTTTCGATTGATAAATTTTCTAATCTTTGTCTATTACGATGTATTAGGTTGTCTTTGTTTATTACGATTTGAGTGAATATAATGTGGGATCATCTCTGGCTGCTTTTAACAAACCATCCAAATTTTTTGTGAATCGGATGAGTACACTTAAAGTTTAAAGGAATAGATAAAAATTTGTAATCAATAATAAATATACCGAAGATTGTAAATGGTGAAACTAGAACTAAATAGGCAAGGTAAGATACTAGGTACTTAAGTTAATACTTCTAATAATAACTAAGTTAGACAACAGTTTAGGTTATTGCAGTAATAAACGTTTTTAATGGGTAAAATTTTTCGACGTTCCATTTCTATTAATGGCAATCTTAATCTTTTGAAACTACCTTTTCTTTTCTTTTGAAACTACCTTCAGAATGCATTAGCAGTTTAAGAAGTGGAACGTGTTTTAACGTCGTAAACTTCATCCATTTCGAAGGCTATATGTATTGGAATACTATGTATATAATGGGCGATGTTCTGGAAAACTCCTTAAGTTTTTCCGGATTTCAATCTTGATAGCCTTCATACTTTAAAATAGTTCTCTCAATAAAGGGCTATTATAAACTTCCTAATTTTAAACTTTAACTGTCTCTTCTTCTTCAATATATTATAACTTTAAAGGTAGTGCGTTGTTGAAATCATAGGGTAGGTTGTTTATTAGTAATTGTTGATTGTTAATGTCTACTAAACTAAATTATAAACATTCAACCAAATCAAGAAAATTAAGATCTAGATCTACAATTTCTTTTTTTACTTTTCCTCACTACTTATAGTAGGAAAAGTATTGTTTTCACCAAAAAAAATTTTTTTTCGAGATTTCAACGGAATTATCCGTTTTATCCCTTCAAATTTCATTGTGATACATATTGGGCGCCGTTTTGAAGTTATCAATTTTTGAATTTTTTTGACGGTTAATAATACCGAAAGTATATATAGGTTTTTGACTTATAGCATATCGTTGGAACCGGAAAAAATAAAAGAACAAATATAAAAGAACCCGATGAAATTCCATTAATTAATTTGAAAGTTATAAGGGTATATACAGTCTATAAGATTAGAGTTGGCACAAGCAAAGGCGGGAAAATTTAAAGAGGGAAACGATTCTACTGGTCCGCCACCTTGAATTCAACTTCAAATTAAAAATGCCCTACTCTACCCCTGTTCCACAAAAAAATATAACATGGAAACACTGATTTTCCCTTTTTATAACCCCAAAACTCACTTCACGTTTGTTGTTTCCCGCCTTCGATTGTGCCAACTCTAATCTTATAGACAATAATTTATTAGTGCGATAATTTTGATGACGTCAAAGTTTGTTTACATCTGTCAAAATATCGCCAAACCTAAATAATTAAATGAAATATAGGTATTAAAAATATAGGTTTTTGTTAGTTCAGAACGGTCCCCCATCCAAGTACTGCTTCCTCCTGCTGCTTCGCAGCAGGAGAGGCCACTTTAGTGGCCTCTGAAGTGAGGAAAAGTTCCGAGGTACCCCGTACCCAAATTTTTTAAAATTATTTTAGTCATAAAGATGTTTCTCTTTGTGTAGAGTTTAGTACTCAGCACGTATAAATAAGTGCGATAATAATTAGAATAGCTTGATTGAACCTAAAAAATAAGAAATATAAACTTGTAAAACAGCTACTCTAAATATTTCCTCTAAATAGCAATAATAATAGATCAAACAAAAAAACTAATTAACTAATTAGTAATTATAACTCTTTAGAAATAATTTTTTCTTTAATTCTAAATGTAGACCTAAATCATTTAAAAAGAAACACGTTATTATCAATCAGAATTAGTAAAACTGTTTTTATTTAAAATTAGAAATAAGATTTGGTTATTATGAAAACATTGGTTTTTAAATAAAAACAAATGTTTATGAAACAATGTAAAATTGTATATTAATTATGGCTGAATGCAGGTTATGTAAAATGTTGTTTGTTGTCAACCGATATTATTATAGTTTGTAAAAAGCTTCACGTGTCACTTGTACTCAAATGAGTCATTGTACCTGTTGTAACGATGTAACAATGTTTGTCTTTTATTTAAACACCCATATGTTTCAAAGTATTATCCGTGTAATGATAACTAAACACTGATAAGATATTAATTAAAAGGGGAAAAAATATAACCTTCTTCGTGAAGGTTAGGAAATAATGTACAGTATGTGTTTAGAACTCTTTACATTTGTTTGTGTGTTTTAAATAGAACTATTATTCTTTCTATCTAGCTGGTTTATAACTAAAACTTTCAATCAATGTAACGAGTTTAGGTTAAAAAGGAATGCATATTGTGGTATTTTTACTTTTTACGTGTCAAGGTTCATGTTGAAATTGGTTGTATAGCTATTTTTACTTCTAGTAGATAAAGTATAGTTAACAAATAAATAGATTAAATCAGATAAGGAAGGCAATAGGTTGTATAAAATAATGATAAGTAAAAGTCAGTTTATTTCTTATCTAAGGTAGCAGGTAGCTAATGTGGCTTATGTAAATTTAGGTTTCAGTCCAAGATTAAAGTCGAAATTTTAGAGGTGGAGGTTCATTAGCAGTGTTCTAAAATGTTACTAATTATTGAAAGCTCTGATTAATAAATCTGTATCTTTAAAATTTGGACTTACATTTCCAACTAAACCTCTAGAATGTTGTAGAAGTTTATCTAGCATATTTATGTGCACTAAATGCAATATCAAAAAATTAAGCCAATGAAAAATTTAGTTAGTTTAGCACCTATCTGTACCCTCGTTTAATTTCAAGTGAGTTTAGGTAATGCTATGTGTGAAAAAGCAGCTCTGTTAAAATTTCATATATTCATATGATAGATAGATGATCCATTTATTTCCAAACCATGCAGTCGTATAGTCGTATACTTATATAGATTATATTAATTTACCTGCTGATAAGTCTGCTTAAGCCATAGAGAAATGTTTTCTTATAGTCTGCAAATTCCCGTATGGTTATGAATTCAAAATTTATAAATACATTGCATTGATTCAATATATGTAATCATGTGCGATATTCAGAATTGTAATTGGATATAATTTAGAATTACATTGTTAGTGGCAAAATTGCATGAAAATAGGACCCATGGCCGTGTAAGAACTATCAAATTTTTGAAAACAAAGACAGTGGCTCAATCTATTTAATTGTTAGTGGCAAACAATTACAGAATTTTCAATATTTAATATAAAAATAAGTATACATTTAAATCATAATATAATCAAGTTATGATTTTAGGTAGCTTTAAGTGTGAAAAAAGAAGAATTTATTAAAATATTCAAAAAATGACTAGTTATTTTTAAAACATTAAATTTGATCGTTGGTCATTTAATTAATGCCCCTGTAATTTTCCTTCTTTTTGATAAGTTGTACAGTAATAATAATGCAGCCGAGTATTATCTTTTTGAGTTGTTAGAAGTTATTAGAAATATTTTTCTTTAATGTCAATCGACTATTCTTAATTATCAAAGGTTTTCAAATTTATAAAGCTATCGATTCTTTTGAACCTAATATAGATATTTTTATTTCTAACTTATCGCTTTATTGTTTCTATAATTTCTTTTTGACTCCCTTATAAATTCAATAGTTACATAAGCAGATAGTTTTATGTTTGAACAGTTTAATTTTGTATTATATACTCGTAATTCTTATTGTTTTTCTTTACATTTATCAACATTTATTGTGTAACTATTCAGTTAAACGTCTAAGTATATCACATTATCTGAGTAAAAGTAAAATAGTATTTGAAATTATTGTGTAAAATTTTAACANTTGAGTCCCAAATCGAAACTTAGTTAGATATTTAACTTGACATGCATTCATCGGATGAAGAAGAAGTTCTATTCCATTTTCCTTCGAGAAAGCAAAAATATATGAGGTTAGTTAAAAGAAATTGACTTCTTACTTAGGATAAGTTATCAATTTACGATATTTTAGCATTTAACATAATTTCAATGTCACAATTTACCCATAATAATTTTTAGTCCTTGATATATATTATTGTTTATACTGTTTTTAGGTTGCCTAAATTAAATCACGACCTTCTAGTTGTCTGAAAATTACCTGATAAGTTTAAATTAAGGCTCTACCGCCCTTTGAGGTTAAGAAAAACAGTAAAATTCAAATAACTCTCTCAACGATAAAATTCGTTGTATCAAAATGGAAAATGGCGCCTATACTATTTATCATAGGAAGTTGAAATAGGGCTCAAATTGTGCAGAATTAAAATTAGGAATGAAGCCTGTGATTAGATTTTTGATATCTTGCTTAGAACCAGAGTTATTTGAATTTTACTGTTTTTCCTAACCTCAAAGGGCGGTACAGCCTTAAGCGCTTATCATAATATAAATTTCAGGGATAGTTTAAAATAATTTAGTTTATTCAAATATAAGCTATCCATTACTCTACAAATAGCAAAAACGGTGGCGAATGAAGTTTTTACACTATAATTGGTTTTAAAAATTGTATATTGCTATAATTTTTTAAATGTTATATACAGGGTGACCGGAAGTTAACCAGCCAAACTTCATGGTTAGTATCTATGGCCAAATTGGAACAAACAATGTCGAGTAAGCATATGCCCAATTCTCAATAGTTCTCGAGTTATCGATTTATTTTTTTTTTTTAATTGTTTCACGAATATTTTCAAAAAATGCCAAATATCTCAAAAACTAAATGAGATAGGAAAATCAGGGTAAGGAACAATTTTAAGGAGCATAAAAAAACCTTTCAGAATCACTCATTTATTTTCAAATTATTATCTGCTAAGCACCTTTTAAGACCTGTTACATTTGAAAATTTGGATTTTTTGAAATTCGACCCAAAAATTCCTGAGCTTTCTACTCTTAATTGAAGGATGCTAGAAGTGTGACGATTTCAGGAAAAACTTCTGCTTTTCATAAGCTTTCAAATGGTATAATTAAAGCTTGAGATCAACAGACTAGTTTTTGAATTATAGTGAATTGAAT
>KZ651351.1:192131-203914 GCA_001010745.2 Gerris buenoi
GAACAGTGAAACGCTCAATAAACCCTTATCAGGTTCACTGCTTTGCTATTAAATTGGATTTCAGGTGGTAGAATTACTGGTAGCTAGATAATGGCAGTGTTAAATCTTACTTAAATCTCACTTAGAGTGACCGTACTACGCTGTGAAATTACTTTCTACTATCTGACGCTAATCTGAAGCTATTACCTTGAGCCTAAAATAACCGGGACTTTTTCCACTAACTGTGCCATAGTCATTATATTATTGATTTTCTTATAAACCAATCACATCTTTACATCACACTTGGTTAATTTAATTGATATTATAAAACCCATTAAATATATTAATGGAAATACATTCATATATTAAAATAGATTTATAAATGGATTATTTTAAATTGATTTGGATTAGTGGTCGGGGCTTAAGGCGCTCAATCTAAAACCAAGTAGCATTAGAGGCAAACCTCAATAATTATTTGGATTAATTTGTGAATTCACTTATTTAGCACCATTCTGTATTGCACGATTGACGTGCATCTCTCTTGTACTATTTAGTATTTGAATGTTTTCATCCATATTAAGCTGAAATGCTGAAAGCCGGTTTTGTTTGTACAAAGTTAATTTTAGACGAGAAAGTATTTTTTGTTCCAATTATCTAATATTTAATTGTTAGTGTCAATTGTTATATAAGTTGTATATGTATGCTTCAACTATAAAATAAAGTATGCCTTTAGAAATATTTATTATTTTAGGAACTAAAATTGAGAATTGTTGCGGGGAAAAAATATCTATTTGGTAATTTATAGGAGTTTTTTTTTTAAAACTCTGTTTATTTGTTGAATTTTTCTTGGTGAAAGAGTATTAAAAAACCAAGAGATCCTGAATGTTATTTAATAACGTCTGTGGAAAAAGGAATATTTCATGGACCAGTCCACAGGGGGTTGCTGGCTCCTAGTTCTGAGAGCTAAAGGGTTCTCTTAGGATGAGATAAGTTCAGCCTTCCTATCTCCGGGGACATATTAAGCCAGGAATGGAAGGCCCCTCCCTCTAGACTTGAATCCATCTTGAAACTTTCTACTGGATCTCAGGTGGAAAAGGATTTCCAGAGCTAAGTCCACTTAGCTTCCTTTTCTTATTTTTTCCATTTCTTCACCCTTGTCAAAACGAGTTAAGGTATCTCAAAATTTTAGTGATGTATTAGTACTTAATTAGATGTCACGGTTGTTTGTTTAAAAATATTCTATTTATAATATAAAATATCGATTTCTATCGGTAAAAAAGATCAGAAAATATGAAGATATCTTAAGATCCTCGACTGTGTTTTTCTCCAGTGTGTGATAGCACCTCATTATAGAAGAAGAAGTTCAATGACCAAAGCAACGTCTTTACAGAAAATGATTGTATTTGTGTGAAAACAATTGACCGGTTCCAAAGCAGCCTTCTTCAGATATAATCTGTGTTGGTTATAAAGAGACTCTAAAAGTAGGTACTTGACTAAGTTCCTGTGGCTCCTATAGCAGCATAGGGCATCCAGGAGAATCCGCCACCCATCTCGATCCATAGCCGGGTTCCTGAGTTCACCCCAGGATTTTCCAACTTGTCCAGCCTTCTTTTCCACTGTTCTTCGCCATGTCCTCCTCCTTGCACCCTGTGGATTTCACTCCAAAGCCTTTTGTTCAATGGCTCCATCTGGTTTCCTTGACTCTAAAAGTACAAGTTGAAAAAAAGTTCACTTGTACTTTTAGAGTCTCTCTATAACCTACACAGATTATCTGAAGAAGGCTGCTTTAGAACAGCCGAAACCGGTCAATTGTTACAAATACAATCATTTTGTGTGAAACCGTTGTTTTGGTTATTGAACTACCCCTTTATTAGATAATTATTGAATCCAAGTCAACCTTAACTTTTAAGCCTCGTCCAGACAGCCGAACCGAACATAGGAAACTAGCCGAGCATTGGTCTCTGCGCCCAGTCAGAGATGCTCAGGCGCACATTAGACTGAGCATACGCAGAGACAATTGCTCAGCTCGTTTACTCTTTTCGGTTCGGCAGTCTGGACGAGGTTTTAAAGATTCTAAAACTGTCCTAGGTCAATCCCATCTTTATCTCACTAGAGCGTTGCGATCTTTCTTTGTAGATGTGAGAATGCATTTCTTTAGTAAACTTTAATCGGCGTTACTACAGAGGTAAGCACCCACTTAACACATCTATAATGCGATCATTAGTGAGAAGCCTGTCTCAAAGGTCTCACTTTAATACNATTATAATTATTTATACAAATATACTTCAAATTATATGTATAATTTAATTGATATAAATAGCGTCTTACCTAAACATAATCAATAGTTGTTTCACAAGTGTTAATAATATTTTAGTGTTAATATATTTTAAAAATATTTTTGGTCTCTTTCTGTTGTTCAATAATTATCGCGAACCACCCTTAAAAAACTACTCATCCGATTTTAGAAATATTTGGATCGTTTATCAAATTCAACCCTATAGATGGTCTGCGACGATTTTTTTGAACCTAATTGTAGATGCACATGAAACTGGCTGAAACTACTTCTAAAAAACGTTTCTAATTATTCTTATAGTCCACTTAATTCATCCCTGTGCATTCAGAACAATAAAAAAATAACCTTCATACTTATATTTTACATCTAAATATATATATTCATTGCTTATATAACACATATTATAGTGAGAGGTGCCATTTGCATTTGAGGTTTTTGTTAGTTGGTCACCGTACTACATAATTCCTTTCTCCAATACCTGTCAAGTCCCTAATTAATTTTGAAACGAAGATTTAACAGCTAAAGGTACTATTATTTGTAACTGCTACATTTTGCGTTAGCCATGTGGGAAATAGTAGGTATCTTATTTATTATTGATCATTCTCCAATATTTGATTCTACATATACTTAACATGTAAATGAATTTTGCTTTAAGTATACTTTGCGATAACATGATTGTATATCAATTCATTTTTATATATTTGATTGTACCTACATAGTTAAAAATGTAGCCGTTTGATATTTCATTTTAATCATGCATAACGTAGCACAATTTGTTTTTAATATTTAGCTTTTTTTATTATAGTATATATTAGATACTATGTATACTTTTTTTCTCTCTCTCTTTCTCTCTCTCTCTCTCTCTCTCTCGTTTATCTCTTTATAGAAAAACGTCTTGATATAGTAAATAGGAAAAAGGCAAATAAAATTGAGTAGTAGTCAATATTACCTAGGTCATATCCATCCTGATATTGAAAAAGTTTGAAGTGACTTAAGTTTAATAAAAAGTTTAAATTTACTTAGCTTTACTTGCCTATTATTCTTATTATTACTTACTTATTTGTACTATTATTACTTGAATATTATTATTAAGTACTATTTTCATCTTTTAAAAGTATTATTTGTCTATTGAGTATAAAGAGAAAAATCATTGGATAACATTTCATTTTTATTGACATGGTTAGGTTATTCAATTGGATTCATCAATGCCAGCACCATTTAAAAAATTGCATTTTGTAAGAAATTTAATAAAAACAAATAAAAAGTATTTTAGAAATGTACTTAATATAATCTTTCTTTTTTTATCTCAGCCAATAATTAATATATTTTTAACGTAAAAGAAAAAAGATTAAATGATTTTTATTGTCCATCAAACTTTGTAGTTATTATTTTTGATAAGAAGTAGGAACGTGTCAAGGACTCTAGAGAGAAATAACACAGACAATATAATAACACAGATTGTCAATGTTAAGTTACTATTGGATAATTTTAGAACTTAAACTAAATGTCAGTGATTTTCTTCATCTGCTATCTGCTGCCGATTATTATAACATTAATATTTAATAATTAATTATGTTCAATGTGAGAACGGATTAAAGTTTCTTTATCTAGTCATAATTTTCTCCTAGTCTTAATTTTTTTTCTCTCATCCCTTGACAGATATCTGTGCCATACATGAGGGAACATTTTTGGTCTCTTAATAAGTTTTTTATCGATGTAACATATAAGTGTGGGTTAACAAAATTAATTATGGTATCAACTGTGCCATCTTTATTCGACGAATTATTCTTCTGGTCGGAATATGAGAAGAAAATCAGATATGATTCTGGAAGGAGTGATTCTTTCGCTTCAACATGTGAAAGTAATATCATATATTTTTAGTTTCTTTCTATGTTTTAATAATTTTATCCTACTAATCTTATTATTTCTATTTAAGATATTAATTCAGACATAAAGGCCCCCATACAAGATCAAACATTTTGCGCAAACCTTATGTCGGGCAAATTTAGGCCATATACGTCAAACATCATGTTTTCGCAAACATCAAACAGCCCCATACACGGTCAAAATGTTTGACCGTGCATGGGGGCCTTAAGACATACATTGTGGCTATTCTATAAATCAATTAATAATATATTTATTAAACATAATTGTTTACCAATAAAATATCGAGTTGTCAATAATTTAATACGTAATAATAATTTCATTGTATGTTATCAGATATTATTTTAAAGTGGGTATTCTATAGCTAATTTACGCGGTAAATATTTAATTGATTCATTCAAAAAAACGTCAATGAAAAGTGTACAAAAGCAATAATTTTAATGTAAAAATTTTTAAATATAAAAATATCTTTCAGTAGGCTGAGAAATTTATTCTTCTTTTTTTTACATTTCTCCTCGTTTTTTTTTTTTTTTTTGTTTAAAAAAAAATTATGTCGTTTATGCAATGTACCGAATATAATCAGTAACTAGAAAAGAAACTTGATAAGACATCTTGCCTTATCACGTATTATATTACGGTTCCAGTAGACGAATTTCTATTTAACTAATATTACTTACAAATTAATTTTTATTTTATTTAAATTAAGGGTTCAAATTGTTATTCTTGTCATAAATATTATTTTTGAATTTTATAAACTTAAAATAAATTAATAATTAATACAAAAATTAGATGTAACATTATTACTNAGTAGTAGCTCAGTTGGTAGAGCGCTACTCTAGAAATGTAGAGACCCGTGGTTCAAGTCCTGGCGCTGGAGTCTATTTTTCTCTGTCTGTCTCCCATTGTTAATACTTAATTATAATTTGATTTAAATTAAAATTTAAACTTTCCGTATAGTATGAATACTACCAAAAAATAAATAATATTAAAGTAATTTTTTCTAAGTAATCTATACATTTATACATTTTTTCTTTTCTAATTTGAACAAATTAAAACAATAAAAACTTTTTGGTGGAATATTAAAATTTAAGTTGATGGATGAATGAGGTGTTGTAATACAAAATGTGGTATTGTAATACAAAAACACTTAATTCTTCATTAACAAGACGTTTCGACCCTATTCTAAGGTCATTATCAATCTTTAATTAATCTAAAATAACAACAAACAATAAAAATAAGTTAATTAATAATGCCTGAAACATTCCGAATTTTTTTTAAAAAAATTAAAACCAATCACAATACAAACAATACTTAACAATATAATTTAGTTTTGATAAAAACAATTAATTTACAACTTGATTTATTAATTAAGCAAATTGCCAAAAAATAAAAATAATGAATATTAAAAATTTTAAGTCTGTCTCCCATAGTTAATAATAATTATAATTTGATTTAAATTAAAATTTAAACTTTCCGTAGTATGAATACTACCAAAAAATAAATAATATTAAAGTAATTTTTTCTAAGTAATCTATACATTTATACATTTTTTTCTTTTCTAATTTTAACAAATTCAAACAATAAAAACTTTTTTAAATTCAGAGATACTACTCCTTCTTTAATTGTTAAAGCTCGATATATGTAATATGTAGATCTCCTTTCAAGTTAAGAAAAAAGTAATATATCATAATATCATAATTTAATTTTTAAAAAAAATTGATTTTAGATAGAATGCCTTAAAAATCGAATAGGTCGGAACAGTCTGACTGTTTCACTATCAGAGTACACAAAAAAATAGACTTAGTATGCAAATAAGTTGGGTTTTGAGATTTGGAGCAAGTTGTTTTTTATTTGCTTCACGGGAAGAAAACTGAAGATATTTGAATTTAAGCTGCTGTAAGAAGATAAGGGTAGTCAAAGTTATTTGAAGCTGAGTTAAGTAAACTCACCCCCCAGTTCTTATCATTACAGAGTTAAAAGCAAAGACCCTCAAGAGAATGAAAGTCCTCTGGAATACGTGATAACAGACCCTGTCTTCTTATTCTTATTAGAATATGTATGTTGAGATTCTTTGCTTTTTATAATTTTTAAAAACTATCAAATATTTTAACAAACAAAAAATTTAAACCGGAATTTCATTTAAATGAAATGGAATTTGAAGATTCTTATATAATTATTTTTATTAAAATTGATTTTTAATGACACTTATGAGATTAAATAATTATAGTTTTATAATTTAAAATCACTTTGATGTTGTTTTAGACTTTAGACAATTATTAAAATAATATTTAATTAAACATTTAATGTCCTACTCCGATTATAANTTCTCATGAGTATCTCTAATAAATATGGTCACAACCTCGTGAGTCTTAGGGAGTAATATTGGACAAAGAAACTCTATATTATCTGATCTTTCCACGATTTGAGACTTAATTGTAATTAAACCTTCAGGGTCAACAAAGGGACGTGAGTGCCTAATTTTTGGATCATTAACAGTTAAGGTTTCGGACTGAACTAGAGCCCAAACCTTCCTCTCAGCTCGTTCTAATTCAAATGTGCTTAACACTCCTTTAGCTCTAGATGCACTAGACACAATTATTTACAAACCTAGTTACATGAGCAACAAATCTAACAATTTGATTAATTTTTGAAAATTTTCTATTGCACCAAGGTCTACCCTTATATTTACAGCATTTACTTCCCACTTCATCTCCACACCATTTACATGATAATAGACTAGTTAACATGGCACTGTTCCTAGCGGGTTCTACGGATTTTCTTCGCCCACTACAANAAAAATACTTTCGTGGGGTTAAACTACTATACGAAAGCATTTATAAATCTAATCAAGTTAAATAATAGTTAAATTATCGGGCTAAATTTGTTGTAATCCAATTATTAGTTTACTTTTTATTGCGAACAAATATGTAGTATTGTGATAACACTGATTAATGTATCAGACTGATAATTTAATCAGCTGACCTTCCCACAGTGGTAGATTATTTTACCTTTTGTTTATCCCTTCCTCTTATTATATCTAATATTTAAAATAGAATAACCATAATATCAGTTAGATCAATATTTGAAGGACTAAGTAGTATCAATATGTAAATAATGTGTTAAAGCTATTATGTTAACAAGTAGCATTATCTGGTGAAATTTATTACTAGACCTTGAGTAGAATTCCAGTAATATATTTGCGCGCGCGCGCGTCCGTATGTGTGCGTGTGTGTGTGAGTGTGTATACTTCTTCATTGCGAAAACTAATAACATTTGCAGAACAACATTGCAAGTCTATAAGTTGTCTCGCGTTTAGGTAATTTAACTTTAGAGATACTTCTATATTGCGGGTGCAAATAATATTATTTGGTAAACATTATTTTTTACACAATTTGTAACTTGCTCCGGTTTTTATCTCCAAATGTTTTAAACTAGATTTGACCCACTTCCCAACTACCTAGCTTGCCCACCTGAAACTTGCGTAGATTATTATTTGTTTTCGTTAATTAGGTTACAAAATTTGGAATTTTGCAAACTTACAAAATCTTTAAAACAATGTTATCGATTTTCTATGTTTTTCATCAGGTCATGAGAACAAGTAACATTTATTATAAGGTATTTTTACATCTAAGTAGGTTGGTTTAAATTGATTTTTGTCAACAAGAAAAGTTAAGGAAATATTTATATTTGTTGAAATGAATCGTGATTCATTTCTTGTGTATGTGAAACTCAAAATCTTTTGTTAATTTATTTCCCACTACAGAAACTACTTGAGTCTTTTATTTATTTAATGTTTACTTACGGTGATAATAAAATGTGTGTTAATGCACACTTATCATTATTTATATGACGGTTTTGCTATCTTAATTGGAGCAGCTGAAATTATGCAATGATATGAAGATAAAATCTGAACTCACTTCTTTCTTAAAATTATCTTGTATTACCTTAAAAAATAGTCAGCCAATTTGTGTGGTATTGTTTCCTCGTTCCTATTTCCTATACTTTAACGATGTTATCCTTTTACAACCTATAACTGTAACCTTTAAATATATTTCATTTTTTTAATTTGTCGAAATTGTTTTGGTCTTTTACTTGAATTTAATGATCAATTTAGCAACTTTTAAAGAGCACAGACGGTTGAAATTAATCTGGTTCTATCTGCGGGCTACGTTTAACAAACCTTCTAAATTTGATAAAAAACAGATGAGTACTTTTAAAGATATAGGTGTAAATAAATGTGTGTTTGTAAGCATGTGGTAAAGAAACAAATGGGTGCTGAAGGTTGAAACTTATATGGGACCAATCTAAATTTCATAAAAATTGGACGAGCAATTTTTAAGATATGTTGGTTCGCAAAAATTGAGCGACATACCGACAGACAGATAAGGAACCAAAGATATTCCCTAACATCTTAAACAGAGTGCTGTCACAAAAAGTGAATCTATACTGGAAGTTTGCCACTGAAAACCTAAAATTTTTACTATATTATTTATTTATTTTTATTTATTTATTTATTTTTTTTATACCGCTTCGACAGCACGAGGGTCATTAGCGGTATTACATATATTATTGTTGTTTTGAAATTTATTCTGTACTGTACATTTACAATCAATATTTGTCGAATAACAATATTTATACATTAAATATAGGTAAACTTATTTCGTTAAGTTATAAAGAATATCTGTTTAAAAAACAAAACTATAAGTATTCGAGTTATAGCAATTCATTGTTTTACCGACCTTCGCAGAATGACTACTTAAAATTTAAAGGCCTATTATTAAAATAAATGGAAAATAATTACAATAACAAAAAAAAGTATAATTTATCTCTTATGTTTATTACTTTTATCACCTAATTTTAATGATAGCTCTACTATTTGTTTACGATTTTAATTAAATATAATTGGCATTTTAAGCTGATGGGTTAGAAAATGACGCACATTGTAATCTTAAAGTGTACACTTGTCATTGAACTAGTTTGTCTACTTGTATTTACAATGACCTCTAAAGGAAATTCTTTTAGTATGAATTCATTTAATACCGCGTACTATATTTTTATTTGCGTTTCTTTGACTGTTAATTATTTCCGACCAAATATTTCCTCTGCTCCTTGTTTATTTCCTCTGCATTAAATAATAAAGACGTTTTATTACTTTTTTCAGGGTGTAGAAAAAATTTAAAATATTGTAGTTAACACTTCATTATAAATATTAGTTGCACTAATAATAGTTATCAATCTAAATTATAATAATTAAATTATCATAGGTATTAAAAATAGGATAAAAAAATACATTAATAATAAAAATAAATAATTTATCTATCATAGTTTAATTAAGGTTTTTATTAATAGGTTTATTGTACACAATTTTTTGTTCATTAAAACAATAGAAAATATTCTAAGATAATAAATATGTTCGTTGCAATTTAAAAATATAATTAAATCATGAGGTATGGCTAAATAAAATAGTAGTAAATGAACTAATCGCACAATACATGAATACTAAATGCAATGAGCATGGGAGTGACAAGTGTAGGTAGAAAGGAGGGGGTAAGGCACCTCTCTTCCAATCAATATTCCTTGTCATGTCGTGTGATGTGTTATTTAAGTTTTTTGTGCAAAAAGAACTTTTTATGCAAATAGAACTTTTTATTCATTATTCTAATCATGATTTCTGTCTCCTAATTTATTGAACAATACATCGTAAACAATTATTATCTTGAAGGACTGAAATCGTTGAAGTTCGTTGTTTCTTTTATATTTCTTCTGGAGGATACATTTTACACCCTATCCTATAATTTATAAATAAGGGTCCTTCTTTAGATTGTTACTCCCCTATGTATTTTTTAGAATATAAATGACTGTTTAAATAACTATTAAGACCATGGTATTCTAAGTCCAATGTATACTTTGGGACAAAGGAATATTACACTTCTATTTTTATAAGGGGAGTAACAGTCTTAATAAGAAATTACCGTACACCTTCTTTAGACTGTTACTTCCTTCTGTTTTCTTTATAAAGGGGAGTAACAATCTAAAGTAGTGCCAATAAGTTACTATCATGCAACTCCATTTATATGTTAATTTACTACTCCTCTGTCAGTATATTTGATTATCTAATTTATATTTGGATTTGGATTTGTTGGCCTGCTAGGTACAAGTTCCAGCCAGGACAGGGAAAAGGGAGATGAGGCGGACGAGGATGTCTGGTCAGAATGGGGCAGAATTGTCAACGACTGGGAGCAGACCAAGAAAAAGAATAACAACTATATCAAGGTAAATCCACTTAAACACCTCTTAGATTTGTTTGTATTCTAATTGTTGTGAATATTAAGAATATTTATATTCAATACAGTATGAATTATAGGGAGATATTACCTACTGTAAGGTAGATGCGACTCAAAGTACTTACATTATCCTTTGTTAAGTAGACCCTGATTTAAAGAATTGTCTAAAAGATCTAGAAACAGACTAAAGTACATGGAAATAAAAACATTGTAGGCTTGATTTTTTCCTCAAAATTTCTGTCAATTGTGGTGTTCTAAAGATACCATTTGTATTGCTCGCTTATTCAATTACGATTAATTTTGAATATCAAGGCATCAAAAATTATTTCTTGGTGTTTTTTAATTAATAAGAGCTGAATCTAAACATAAGTCTATTGGTGTTAGTTTCATATCTATAGATAAAAGTTATAACTGACAAATTTCTTCTTAATACTTATAAACTAAATAATGTCTGAAAACTATATCATAACTTATAACAACAACCCAAACATAAGCTGATAAACTGACTCCGACTCCTGTAAACTATATTTTTTTAACCTACGCCAGCTTGGGGAAATTCAGCTACTTTTGCTCTAGCAGTTCAGTACAAGTAGAATACGTGATGTTCGGAGATACCTGTAAACTTAATATCTTATACATCAAAATATATATTTTATTTTTTATAAAAATTAATAATTGAACTTTTTAACCTAAAAATAACCATGCTAACTGAATCCTATTACTTAAAACATATATTTTTCGTATATGAGCTATTTAAACAGTAGATATTGTAAACTATTTTAAATTTCATGTTTATTATTATTAAAATAAATGGAAAATAATTACAATAACAAAAAAGTATAATTTATCTCTTATGTTTATTACTTTTATCACCTAATTTTAATGATAGCTCTACTATTTGTTTACGATTTTAATTAAATATAATTGGCATTTTAAGCTGATGGGTTAGAAAATGACGCACATTGTAATCTTAAAGTATACACTTGTCATTGAACTAGTTTGTCTACTTGTATTTACAATGACCTCTAAAGGAAATTCTTTTAGTATGAATTCATTTAATACCGCGTACTATATTTTTATTTGCGTTTCTTTGACTGTTAATTATTTCCGACCAAATATTTCCTCTGCTCCTTGTTTATTTCCTCTGCATTAAATAATAAAGACGTTTTATTACTTTTTTTCAGGGTGTAGAAAAAATTTAAAATATTGTAGTTAACACTTCATTATAAATATTAGTTGCACTAATAATAGTTATCAATCTAAATTTTAATAATTAAATTATCATAGGTATTAAAAATAGGATAAAAAAATACATTAATAATAAAAATAAATAATTTATCTAT